>JARQOC010000002.1:122602587-122614094 GCA_033576535.1 Allobates femoralis
AGAAAAATGACCATCACAGCGAAATAAAAATCCATGCTACTCCGCAAATTAGACTTGTCCCAATGCAATTACAGTTTACTTTCTGCAATTGATTGACTTGGGCCCCACAGGCTGATTTAGGGCAGAGACACACTTATACGAGCTGCACGAGATATCCTTGCATGCACCTCGCATGATTTACCTGGCCCGGCCGCCAGCTATCTGGACGGGAGCTGCATAGAAACACAAGCAATATCCACACCCACCCAAGCTGTTATCTGTCTTTCTCTCTGTGCTAGGGAGGGGGAGGCGTTTTGTCCTCTACTGTGTATCTGTAAGATTTTGATTTTACAAAGGTCAGTTTTATTGCAGACATGTAATGTGTGTATCTGCTGAGCAAATGATCAAATGTTCTTATAATCACATTGAGATATCTCAGACTGCACACACTACACACATGCCTATGCACACCAAGATCTCTGAGAGCACACACCTCCTCCCCCCTCCTTTCTACTCTGGAATGAGTCACACAACATAACAGATCACAGGAGGGCAGGGCAGTGTAATGATGCATGAATATTCATTTCTTGTGGCGTGGGCTGGAATTAATATTTTATTTTGACGTTTACAGAGGATAGGAAGGAAGTATAAATAATAGAAATACATCAATAGACATTAGAGAAAGGAATTAGAAAATTCTATCAGTTATATATGGAGTTTTAACCTGTCCCTAGTCTTATACTCACTTTCCAGCAGCTTCCACTTTTTCCAGTGCCGTTCAGGACAGTCTGCAGGGATTTGTGGTCTGCCGGAAGCTCCAATGTTACATGGAGCACGCTGGAGGTCACAAATCAATGCATCTCTATGAGAGTCTCATCCTAGCAGCGTTATGGCTTCAGAGACGCATTGAGATCTTGTATGTAATTTCTGACTTCCAGATACTCAGAAGTTACGAGCACAGGACAGCGTCGCGGGAGCAGAGTGTCGTCAGTAAGAGCTGGAGATGCTGGGAGGCGAGTATATGACCGGGGGCTTACATTTAAAGCGTCAATCTAGCCCCGAAAAAAAAAAAAAAGCTATTAACGCATGTAGTGGTGCTTTACAAAGTCAATACAAATGATATAATGTAGAACATGGAATTAAAAAGACTGAGCTTTACAACAGGTTATAGGCAATTATTTGTAAAATAGGAGCAGCATGCATGATCCAAATTATGACCATTGTGCGAAGAAGAGTATTCTAAACAAAACCAGAACCGCCACATACACAACCCAACAATATATAGCCACAGCCTTTGTTACCATGCTGTGATTTAATTGCTGTTTTTATGTACTAAAATGCAGGGGTGGGGAAATGTACATTTTTTTTATGAATTACCACAATATTATTTTTGACCAGATAAAACACACATTTCAAGATCACAAATTAAAGCAGCGTGGTAATGTTAAGGTTTGTGATGTTTTGCCGTTGAACACTCAACATTTAGCAATGTCCTTGTATTAGGACAAAAACTAAAAACATCAATATTTATATCAAGTAATGAATAAAACTTTCCTAAAATAGAATAATCCCTAGAAAGACGAAGAGTCACAACAAACCCCAGGACTGCTGAGCAGGGACTTTGGGATTACCTGAAACGCACAGGACATGCTGAGGATAAAGCTTCTGCGTAGGATCTCTGCGGGACAGTCTGACACAATGACTGGGCAAGGGGCTACTTAAAGTGGTCAGCTATTTTTAACAATGGCATGAAAGGGGGAGGAAGGAAGGAATTCTACACCAAATGTCCAGCAGTGAAAGACACAAGTAGGGGAGCTCTAGATATAGCCACTTGATTACATGAAATCGCCTGGACTCTCAAGACATTCCTTTACAGAACATTTCATCGACACATTCTTCATTACAATTTTGTGCTTTGCTTTCATATACGGTATATGAAAATACTTCATGGCTGATTACCGTACTTTGATAATAAGAAAGGACTGATTTTTTTTTTGGTCATACAAGAAATAGGGAACATGCCCATAGCGTAATTTCTCTTGTGGAGACGCTCGTGTCCTGTGCCCGTCAGTACCCACCATAAGGATTACTGATGCCGTGGATTTTCACCGTGTTCTCCTGCTGAGAATATGACATGCCCCTTCAGGGCCTTAGGATACTCTGCACCGGGCTTTCTTGAGGCTTCATCATGGCGATCACAGGGACCGAGACCTGGCTCTGTGACCCTGACGGTGTTATTAAAAGTTTGGTGTGGGTGGCTTCTCTCTTACGTCCCCGTTACACAGTACGATATCGTGAACGATATCGCTCAAACGTCACGGGTTTGGAGGCATTGAAATGACATAGTTAGGACATTATTGCGTGTAACACCGCAATACGACTACGATAAATCATTGGATCGTTGATTGCAGATTTGAGAACATGTTCTCGAATCAGACGATCCACAATCAGCCAACCTGCTGCATCGTTGTGTGTGACACCACAATAACTATGTCATTCACGACTTCGCCCATTCACATCAATGAACAAGTATCGTTCACTGGGTAGTGCGAACGATACCTGCTGTATACACATTAGAGATTTCTTTCTTGTATACAGGTCCACACTATATACATACAGTGTATAGACTACTAATGCAGCATGTGATGGGGACCTGTATGTCCAGTATAGTGCTGTCTACAGACAGACACTAGACACACATATGACATGCTTACCACCACAGGACCTGTGATGATGTCACATGGAGGGGAGGTGTCAGGGATCACATAATCGGCTCAAGGAGGGATCAGGGATAAGATGAAGTTGGTGGGAGGGCCCGGGATCTGCACCTGTCGATCCTGATTGATCCGATTGGGCCCTGCCTTGAGGAAACGTCCCTGCCTCCTTCCCCTGCACGTCCATGGCCCCGTCCCCTGCTTGTTGGCTTGCCGGGCCCCTCTGTTTCAGCGGGCCCCTGATAGGAATGAGGGCAGTTAAGCCCTGATGGCGGCCCGGTCGAACCCATAGAATCGTCATAAATGGCTGTACATCCAGTTGGAAGAATTTCTCAAGTGGGGTACCACAGGGCTCTGTCCCGAGCTCTGTGTTGTTTAACATCTTTATCAATGATTTGGATGAAGGAATTGAGGGTAAACGGATTAAATTTGCTGATGATGCAATGCTTGGAGGGATAGCTAATGCTAGAGAAGACAAAGGGGATTCACAAAGATGTAAACAAACTGGAACAGTGGAAGTGTAAAGTCCTATATCTGGGAAAGAAAAATGGAAAAAAAAGCATTTACAGAATGGGAAGAATAGGTCTAAGCAACAGCACGTGAAAAAGACTTGGGTATACTAATGGTACGTTCAGACTATCAGTAATTGTAGTGTTTAGTCACAGACTAAACATGAATCAACAGTGTGATGCAGCTGCAAAAAAGCCAAACACAATTCTGAGATGTGTTAACAGAAGCATACAGTCTAGATCACATGAAGACATTATCGCCCTCTACTCCTCATTGGTCAGACCTCATCTGGATACTGTGTCCAGTCTTGGGCACAACATTTAAAAAAAAGACATCGACAAATAGGAGCAAGTTCAGAGAAGAGCAAGTATACAAGTGACCGGTCTGCAAACCATGTCCTATGAGGAACAGTTACAGGGCTGGGAATGTTTAGCATGCAAAAGAGAAGACAGAGGAGACCATTGCTGTTTACAAATATCTCAAGAGCTGTCACACTGTAGAGGGATAAGCTTTATTCTCATTTGCATAAGGAAAAAGTAGAAGTAATGGGATGAGCCACAGATTAGATATTAGAAAAATAACTTGACAGTGAGGGTGATCAACGAGTGGAACAGGCATCCACAAGAGGTGGCGAGTTCTACTTCAATGGAAGTCTTCAAACAGAGGTTGGACAGACATCTGCCTGGGATGGTAATCCAGCTTAGTGTAGGGGGTTGGACCAGACGACCCAGAAGGTCCCTTCCAACTCTGATTGGGTTAATGTCCTGTCTCACATAATGATATTGTTAGAGAGATCGTTGTAACTGTGACGTTACAACGATCTGTCCAGCGATGTCGTTCTGTGTGACACTTAGCAGCGATTAAGCCCCTGCTGTGAGGTCGCTGATCGCTGCAAAGTGCTCTGGGTCATTTTTTGATCGTTTCCCACTGGTCAGCATGCATCGCTGCGTGTGACAGCGAGAAACCAGTGATCAGTGACCTCACTGGATGGTAAGCAGGGAGAACGCTGGTAACTGTGATAAACAGTGGGTATCTAGGCAGTGCGCGCTGCCTGGATACCAGGTGTTTATCATAGTTACCAGCGTTCTCCCTGCTTAGTGCTGCCTGTAAGGCAGCACTAAGCAGGGAGGACGCTGACATCGCCTTCAGCGATGTGGGAGGTGGCTTCCATGGCCCTGATCTCTGGGGAGATCTGCCTGTTTGACAGCTCCCCAGCAATCAGGTAACGACAGCGATCCCAGCAGGTCGTTATCGCTGTCAGGATCACTGGAGCGGTTGTTATGTGTGACTGGGCCTTTACCGGGAGCCGAGACAGCCACATGTACAGACCTTCCAAGATCTGTGATTGGCCGCTCGCGGTCATGTCATATGTGTCGTGCATATCACATGATCGCGAGTGGCCAATCACAGATCTTGCCAGGCCCTGTAAGGAAATAAGATGTGGATGTCTCGGCTCCGGACAACACGAATACCCAGCGGAGGGTAAGTATTCGATTTTTATTATTTTTAATACCATTTTGATGACTTATTTAGGTTTCGTAGTGTATATTAATACACTACAAAACCCAAAAGGGCTACCGTATCACACATGTCATACAGGAACACAGGATTCATTCTCCCTCGTGTGACATCACTTCCTGCAGCGCCGGCATTATACACACTGGAATTGCGCATTGACTAAACAGCGATGCGTTATGGGCACCTAAGGGAGAAAGCACAGGCGCAGCTGCGTAAAGAATTGACATGGTCATTCTTTTTACACGCGCGCGCTTTCTCCCATAAGAGCACAGCGTATATTTACACAGTGTCTGCACGGCAGACGTAGGTGTGCTTTTTTGAAAAGCGCATGCAAAAAAGTGCAATGTGTGAATGTAGCCTTAATGTGCAGGCAGTTTCAGAATGCTATTAACCTGCAGATTAACAGCATTTTTTAATGGGACACTTAAAGGGAACCTGTCACTATGAAAATGCATTCTAATTTGCAGGCACCCTGTGTATAGCAGGAGGACTAGGACAGATTTATACATAGTTTTATGAAAGAAGATTGAGTATAATCTGTGTTTTCATCTTTTGAACTTCTGCTCTTTCTGGGATCTTGGGTCCAGGGGGCAGTCCTATCAGTAACTGGCAGCTGCCTTTATATAAGTGTGCACACAAATACAGCTGTCATTCACTGATAGGACCGCCCCCTGGTCCCAAAATCCCAGAAAGAGCAGATGTTTAAATGATGAAAACACAGGTTATACTGAATCTTCTTTCATAAAACTATGTATGAATCTGTCCTAGTCCTCCTGCTCTACACAGGGTGCCTGCAGATTAGAATGCATTTTCATGGTGACAGGTTCCTTTTAAATAGAAAACAGATATAACCATGAGTTATATTCATTTGAAACTGATCCAGTAAATGAAAAATGGATCATTTTCAAATGAAAGAAAAATAGATTGTTAAAACCCCTTCATGACCTTGCCATTTTTTGCAATTCTGACCAGTGTCCCTTTATGAGGTTATAACTCGGGAACGCTTCAACGGATCCTAGCGATTCTGAGATTGTTTTTTCATGACATATTGGGCTTCATGTTAGTATTAAATTTAGGTCGATAATTTTTGCATTTATTTGTGAAAAAATCAAAAATATGGCAAAAATTTTGAAAATTTAGCAATTTTCAAATTTTGAATTTTTCTTCTGGTAAACCAGAGAGTTATGTGACACAAAATAGTTATGAAATAATATTTCCCACATGTCTACTTTACATCAGCACAATTTTGGAAAAAAAAAAAAAATTTTGTTAGGAAGTTATAAGGGTTCAAAGTTCATGAGCAATTTTTCATTTTTCCACCAAAATTTACAAAACCATTTTTTTAAGTGACCACATCCCATTTGAAGTCCCTTTGAGGGGTTTACATGACAGAAAACACCCAAAAGTGACACCATTCCAAAAACTGCACCCCTCAAGCTACTCAAAACTACATTCAAGAAGATTATTAACCCTTCAGGTGCTTCACAGGAACTAAGCAAATTGGAAACAAAAAAATGGATATTTTAATTTTTCTAACAAAAATGTTCTTGTATCCTCAATTTTTTCATTTTCACATGGGCAACAAGATAAAATGGATCCTAAAATTTGTTGGGCAATTTCTCCTGAGTATATCGATACCACATATGTGATCATAAACCACCGTTTGAGCGCACGGCAGGGCTCTGAAGGGAAAGAGAGCAATTTGACCTTTGGAGCTAATTTTCCATTCAAAAAGTGAAATGGCGCTCCTTCACTTCTGAGCCCTGCCGCGCGTCAAAACAGTGGTTTATGACCACATATGAGGTATCGGTGTACTCAGGAGAAATTGCCCAACAAATTTTAGGATGAATTTTATCCTGTTACCCATGTGAAAATGAAAGAATTGAGGCTAAAAGAACATTTTTGTGAAAAAAAAGTACTTTTTCCATATTCACAGATCAATTTGTAAAGCATGTGGGGCTTCAATATACTCACCACCCATCTAGATAAGTTCCCTGGGGGGCTAGTTTCCAAAATGGGGTCACTTGTGGGGGAGCTCCAAAGTTTAGGCACACAGGGGCTCTCCAAACGCGACATGGTGTCCACTAACAATTTGAATGGAAAATCACCTCAAATTGTTAGCGGACACCATATCGCATTTGGAGAGCCCCTGTGTGCCTAAACATTGGGGCTCCACCACAAGTGACCCCATTTTGGAAACTAGACCCCCCAGGGAACATATCTAGATGCATAGTGAGCCCTTTGAACCCCCAGGTGCTTCACAAATTGATCCGTACAAATTAAAAAAGAAAATTTGTGTGAAAAAAAAAGTATTATTACCTTATTACGGATTGGGTTTGTGAAGCACCAGGGGATTCAAAGTGCTCACTATGCATCTAGATAGGTTCCTTGGGGGGTCTAGTTTCCAAAATGGGGTCACTTGTGGGGGAGCTCCAATGTTTAGGCACACAGGGGCTCTCCATACACAACCTGGTGTTTGCCAACAATTGGAATTGTTAGCGGACACCAGGTCGCGTATGGAGAGCCCCTGTGTGCCTAAACATTTGAGCTCCCCCACAAGTGACCCCATTTTGGAAACTAGACCCCCCAGGGAACATATCTAGATGCACAGTGAGCACTTTGAACCCCCATGTGCTTCACAAATTGAGACGTATAAATGAATAAAGAAACTTTTTGTGAAAAAACATACTAGTCTAGTAGTTACAATTCGCAGCATAGGGGACCCAATACATTTGGGTCTCTCCATGCTGAGGATTCCAGCCCCCTAGCTGCCAAGTTGTACCTGGCTGGCAACCAAAAATACGGCAAAGCTCCATGTCATTTTATTTGTAGAATTTAAAAAAAAAAAATGACATGGGGCTCTGCCATATTTTTGGTCCAGCCAGGTACAACTTGGCAGCTACGGACTGCCACCAGCCCCCAGCTGCCTCATTGTACCTGGCTGGAACCAAAAATACAGCGAAGCCCTTTTTTTAAAAAAATTTCTAGAACTAATTCTAGAAAAAAAATTACGTGGGGCTCCGCCATATTTTTGGTCCAGCCAGGTACAACTAGGCAGCTGGGGGATGGAATCCTCAGCATAGAGAGGCCCAAGCGTTCTGGGCCCCCCCTGGTGCGAATTGCAGCCCGCAGCCACCCCAGAAAATGGCGCATTCATTGAAGCACCATTTTCTGGCGCTGTACCCACGCTCTTCCAGTTGCCCTGGTGCCAGTGGCTAACTGGGTAATAAAGGGGTTAATGCCAGCTTTTTATTGGCAGCTGGCACTAAGCCCGAGATTCATAATATAGGGCCAATGTTAGACCCGCCATTAGGAATCTCTAGTACGGTAAATAGTCAATAAATACACACAGAGAAAAATCTTTTTATTTGAAAAAAAAACACAGACACAATTCGGACTCCATCTTTATTATAAAAAGATCCGACGTAGTCCACAACGAAGGTCCCACGACGCCCGATCGCTCCGACGTAGTCCATAATGAAGGTCCCACGACGTTCGATTGTCTCCGACGTAGTCCACAACGAAGGTCCCACGCCGCTCGATCTCCTTTGCTTTCAGATCGCTACTCTGGAGCCCAATCCGCCAGCATGGTGATCGAGCTGCAGAAAGTGATATGACACCCCGGGCGCAGTGACCCACTATGTGCATCACTGCACCTGGGCTGCCAGATCGCTTTCCGCAGATCGATCCCCATGCATGGGGATCGAGCGGCGGAAAGCGATCTGGCAGCACAGGCGCATTGACCCACTATGTGCATCACTGCACCTGGGCTGCCAGATCGCTTTCCGCAGATCGATCCCCATGCATGGGGATCGAGTTGCGGAAAGCGATCTGGCAGCCCAGACGCATGTGATGTACATAGTGGGTCACTGCGCCCGGGGTGTCAGATCACTTTCTGCAGCTCGATGCCCATGCAGGGAGATCGGGCTGTAGAGCAGCGATCAAAGAGCCCGGGCGCAGAGACCCACTATGTGCATCAGTGCGCCCGGGCTGTCAGATTGCTTTCTGCAGCTCGATCCCCAGGATCCAGCTGCAGAAAGTGATCTGACAGCTCCAGCACAGTGATCACATAATGGTCACTGTGGATCACTGTGCTTGAGCTGTCAGATCATTTCCTGCAGCTAGATCCTCAGGATCCAGCTGTAGAAAGTGATCTGACAGATCCAGCACAGTGATCCACAGTGATCACATAATGGTCACTGTGGATCACTGTGCTGAAGCTGTCAGATCACTTCCTGCAGCTAGATCCTCAGGATCTAGCTGTAGAAAGTGATCTGGCAGCTCCAGCACAGAGCTGTCCGATCCGGAGGCTGTGAAGAGGAGGAGGAGGAGCGGGACGCAGTGGAGACAGAGCGGCCGCCGGAGGGGTGAGTGGGAGAGGCGATCGCCGCTCCGGTGATCGGGGGGGCAGGAAGGGGGAAGAGGGGGGGTGACAGGAGAAGTAGGGGGGCACTTAGGAGGAAGCGGGGGCAGGCAGGAGGAAGCTGGAGCAGGCAGGAGGCGGGCGGCAGGAAGAGGAAGCGGGCGGCAGGGACAGGAAGCAGGCGGCAGGAAAAGGAAGCGGGGGGGGTAAGAAAGATGAAGAGAGGGCAGGAAAGAGAGGTGGGGGGCAGGGGGACAGTTAGAGGATGACAGGGGAGAAGATTGGAGGGTAGGGATAGCAGCGGCAGACAGGGAAGCATTACAGGCGCGGTGATTTTCACTTTCACTTTTGAGTGCCAATCACCGCGCCTGTAGCCGGGGGGGTGGGGGTGGGGGCAAATCGACCCCCCCTGGGCTGTTGTACAACTCCCCATGTACCTGCAGGCCGAGTGACAGGTCAGTGACACCCTCACTCGACCTGCAGGAGCCCGATCATTCCATGGCCCAGGGGGTGGGCCAAGGGTCTGGAAGGGGTTAAAGGGGTGTCAAGGCTTTTGCAATAATAATTCATGTGTGCATGTAGGCTGCAAAATGTTGCCAATTTGCAATATACATGCTGTCAACATTTTGCAGGGTTTCCTAGATATCACATATTTGTGGCTGGCAGGGAACGTCTAGGGGGCGTGTTTGTGCATGTAAATGAAAACTGGTCGGGACTCTACATTACACACACCCCCTCCCCTATTTGCAGTATGGCCAGCCGCCCCCAGGGCTCCTACAACCTACCCCCCTCTCCCACGATTTGGTACAGTGTGTCAGTGCAGTGGGTACAGCTGCATGTGTGTGCCGTTCACCCTGTGCCCTGGAGCAGAGATCCTCCGCACAGGTCCCTGTGCTGTGGAGCCAAGGTCCACACTACGTCTCTGTGCTGCAGCCCTGGAGCCCGATGCTTCTTCTCTCATCTCAAGACCTCTGGTACCAAAGAACCGGCAGCGGTATAGTGAGGACCGCTCCACCGACTCTGTGTCCACACGCTCTATGGTACCAGGAGGACTAGAGAGAAGCATTGGGCTGCAGCACACAGAGCTGGTGGAGCGGTCCTCACTATACCGCCGCCGGCTCTATGGTACCGGAGGTCTTGAGATGAGAGAAGCATCGGGCTCACGGGCGGGCTGCAGCACACAGGGCGGGCTGCAGCACACAGGGCGGGCTGCAGCACAGAGACAGAGTGTGGACCTTGGCTTCACAGCACAGGGACATGTGTGGAGGACCTCGGCTCCAGGGCACAGAGCCCACAGGGTGAGCGGCACACCCATGTAGCGGTCCCCACTGCACTGACATTGTACCGAATTGCCTTCACAGCTGCCGATTTGGTACAGTGTGTCAGTGCAGTGGGGAGTGGGGACCACTCTGTACAATGGGGTGGGTGGTAACATTAGGGGCTGGGGTGGGCTATAGGATCCTGGGGGTGGTCAGCCATAGTGAGAGTGGGAGAGGGGGCGGGCTGTATGAGCCCTGGGGGCGGCTGGCCATATTGTGAAGAGGGGAGGGGGCATATTTGTAGTTGAGTAGGTGGAAACCACCAATTTCCATTTACATGCACAAACAAACCTCCTAAACCTTCCCTGCCATCCGCAAATATGTCATATCTAGGAAACCCTGCAAAATGTTGACAGCATGTATATTGCAAATTGACAACATTTTGCAGCCTAGATATGCATATGAATTATAGCAAAAGCACGGACAACCCCCTTAATTAACACATCTGTTAAAAAACTAATCCAGCTGAAATCGGTTCTCTTAATGGACATATAAATTGCGTCTCTTTTTGCCAACTGATTGCGGCTGGATCCGTTCTAACGGATGATTACTGGACATGTGAAAGGAGCCTAAATCTAGAGCTGTAATAATTTTTTTTTTTCACAATATAGACTGCAATAAGACAAATATCTAGTCTCTTATTTATGATGCAAAAAAAAAAAAGATAAAAAGGTTCCAGCTTTTCCTTTAAATCCATAAGTAGGAAGAAACTATTTATCTAGGTATTTAGACTTTAATTCTAAGTTTTGTAAGGGACACATCAGGATCGTAGAGTATACGAGACTCCTCAGACCCTTCCCCCTCAATCCTAGAGAGGACTTGCATGTTATTTGGCAGTAGTCTACAAGGCTGTTGTGACCCGTCGCTGACTGGAATACTCTATTACTTTCCCATAAAGCACCTGGGATGTATCAAGCCTGATGCATCACGTGAAATTCCTAATTGGAAATGGTGTCAGATTTTCCAGACTACATCTGCGATCTCTGGAGAAGTTGCTCTCTTGCTACATACAGTAACATATGAGTATCTGATGCAGATGAGAACACAACCTGAGGTCACTTTTACATGAACATATTTTTCATCTTCATATTACTTTAGCATGCA
>JARQOC010000002.1:122619947-122807740 GCA_033576535.1 Allobates femoralis
GAGCCACTGGGGGACTAACATTTGTTTGTGTGCAAGTGTCTGTGCACAAGATTTGCATTGCAACATGGCAGTATTCGGGCATAGGAGACTGGTCAGCAGCCAATCCATCTCCTACACAGTGGCTGTATTGGTTATGAATAGGGCACACACCTGCGGTCTTACCCAGTTTACAGCTTTAAAGGGAACTAGTCACCTTTCCCCCCCCCCCCCCCCCCCGGGCCTATTAAAGTGAAGTGAAAGAGCCACCTTCAGCAGCACTTGTGCTGCATTCTATGAAGGTGGCCCCTATGTCTATTCCCCACAGGGATACTAAAAGAATTTTTTTTTTCTCCCATCGCCTTCCACGACAGCATTGGAGGATGTCGTCCACGCCCTATTGGGGGACAGGAACACAGAGAGGTTAAAAGCCCCTCCCCTTCCTCCGCACTCCAGTGTCTTCCTGTCCCCCTTGGGGCATGGAGAGGTTCCAGTGCTGTCAGGCCGGCAGGGGCAGCATTGGTTAGACTTACGGCCGGGCCAGAGATGGTCGTCGGGGGCGTCCTCCTCCTCCTTCTCAGGGCTCCCATTTGGGACCTGGCGGCCTTCCTGCGTCCTCCGGGGCAAAGCAGGCCGGTTTAGGAACGCCAGAGGCCCGTCTCAGCTCTCCGGCGTCTCCCTCCTCCAGCTGCAGTCCCGGGAGCGCGCGAAGAGAGTGCCGCGACGTCATTTCCGGTTTCGGGTGACGTCACTTCCGGTTTTCGGCCGGCGGCTCCTGTGCGCGCGGCGGCGGCTTGGGCGCGGCTCCAGGGGCCCGGCAGGCCTATCGCACGCGTCTGCCTGCGGCCAGTGACCGGGAGGAGGGAGGGAACAGCTGTTCCTCGTTGGGGGCACGGTGCTTAGAGATAAGTACCCGCCGGAAGACTACACCCAGGTAAGGAGATCCCTGAAGATGGAGGGTGGTAGATCTTCCTCCTCTGCCTCTGCAGAGCCCAGCGTTCCCCCAGCTCCTGTAAGTGTATTGGGGGTGGTCACTGCAGTCAGGGGCTTAGATCCCTTCACTCACTCTGGGTCCCCTTCTCCCCCTTTTTCTTTAGGGAGACAAGGGCCCCCCTGTTAAAAGCAGCAAAACCCCATCCAGAAAATGTGGCATCTGCGGCATGAAACTTCCTTCTTCCTGCAAAAAGAAGTTATGTCAGCCATGTACTGACGGTGTGGTCAGGGAAGAATCCCCGTCCCTGCTTGAGGAACTCCGGTCCATGGTTAGACACGAAGTTCAAGCGGTTAGACAGGAGGTACAGGCTTCTATCTCAGCCTTGCTGGTTTTTGCTGCAGCATCCGGGCCTTCCCCTCCAAAAAAAGAGGAAGCTCCAGGACTGATTCAATGGCTTTCATGGAGGCTGTCCAGAGCTCTGCGTCTGAGGACTGCCGGGTCTGTTGCCTCTGCACAGGCACGAGATTCTGGACACTATTATTTTTCCTCTGAGTCCATGGGGGAATTGCTGGACGCTGTCCGTAGCACCATGGGAGTTGAAGAGGTGGAACCCCCTTGTTCAGTGCAGGACGCCATGTTCTGTGGCTTGAGGGCTAAGCGGCAATCGGGCTTCCCTGTCCATGAGGTCATTCGGGAACTCATCCTCCGGGAATGGGAGTTGCCAGAAAATAGGCTGATCACCCCTTCCGAGTTGAAACGGCGGTTTCCCTTGGAGGGTGCTGACTTTGTCGGGGATGTTCCGAAGGTGGACATCCAGGTAGCCAGGGTGGCGAAAAAGACCGCCTTACCATTTGAAGATTCCTCCCTTGATCGTAAGATGGAGAGTGTTCTCAAAAAATCCTGGGAGGCGGCCGCTATGTCTTTGAAGGTGAACATCTCATCGACATGTGTGGCCAGATCGCTCTTTAAGTGGATCTCCCAGCTGGAAGATCACATCCTGCAGGGTACTTCCAGGGAGGAGCTTTTGGATTCCGTTCCACTTCTAAGACGTGCGACAGGCTTCCTGGCTGATGCCTCGGCAGAGTCAGTCCGCATTGGCGCCAGGAGCGCAGTGTTGTCCAACACAGCTCGCAGAGCGGTGTGGCTTAAGATGTGTAATGGGGATGTCACATCGAAACTTAAGCTGTGTGGCATCCCTTTTCAGGGGTCTTATGTCTTTGGTCCGGCACTGGATGACATCTTGGAAAAAGTGTCAGACCGAAAAAAGTGTCTCCCAGAACAGAAGCCCTTTCGGAAGCAGTCCTTTCGGGCCGAGCGTAGCCAGCCCTCCCAGTATAGGGGGAAGGGCAAGTCCGGTCGCTGGGCCTACCAGAAAGGTGACAAGAACCGTAATATCTTGCTCCCCCAGCACCGAAGTCAGGGGGCGGGGGGCCAGCCGGGCTCTAAGCAGTGACGCCGGGCCCATTGCGGGGCGGCTCTTGAGGTTTCTCCCTCAGTGGGAAGCAATCTCCTCATGCCCTTGGATCCTCTCGACCATTCGGGAGGGTCTACGGTTGGAATTCGTAAGTCAGCCCCCTCCATGTCTGCGGATCACTCCCCTTCCTCTAGGGGACTCTCGCACACTGTTTTTGTCGGGTCTGCAAGACCTGTTAGGTTCCGGCGTAGTGTCTCCGGTCCCTCCGGGAGAAGTGGGTCAGGGGCACTACTCCAGGTTGTTTGTGGTACGAAAGCCCTCCGGGGCGCGCCGTATCATCTTCAATCTGCAACTTCTCAATCGTCATGTTCTTTACAGGCGATTCAAGATGGAATCCGTCCGCTCGGCAATTCCCCTGATCGGTCAGGATTACATGATGGCCACCATCGACCTCCAGGACGCGTACTATCACGTCCCCATTCACCCGTCTCACAAACGCTTTTTGCGCTTCGCGATCTCCGGGGCAGGCGGGACAGTCCATTATCAATTCAATGTACTGCCGTTCGGGATCTCATCAGCCCCCAGGGTTTTCACCAAACTCATGGGGGAGGTGATGGCATTCATCCAGTCCCAGGGCTTATGCGTGGTTCCCTATCTAGACGACATGCTTGTTGTAGCGCCTTCGGCGGAGGTCCTGTGCTCCCAGGTCTCCAGGACTTTGGAGATTCTTCGGGGTCTAGGGTGGGTGCCGAATCTCCGGAAGTCGGAACTGGTTCCGGCGACCCGCCGTCAATTTTTGGGGGTCTTGCTGGACTCCTCCGAACAGACCTCGTTCCTTCCTGTCGCACACTGGCTTCTGCTCCACGACAAACTGACCCGCTTCCGGGCTCGGGTGTGTCCCACCTTGCGGGAGGCGATGTCCCTGTTGGGGTCCATGACGGCCTGCATTCCATCAGTGGCTTGGGCTCAGGCTCATTCCTGTTTGCTTCAGGAACACATTCTGTGCTCCTGGGACAGGCACCAGGATTCCCTGAACACTCGGGTCCAGACCCCAGGGCGGGTGGTGGCCTCCCTTTCCTGGTGGATGAATCCCGGGAACCTCCGGACGGGGGTGGCCTGGCTGCAGGCTCCAGTGACCACCGTGACTACAGATGCCAGCGGATCCGGTTGGGGAGCGATGGTGGATCGCGTACCGTTCCAGGGGGTTTGGAGTCGCTCGATCAGTCGTCAAACTTCCGGGAACTTCTAGCGGTGGAGAAGACGCTTCATGCTGCAGTTCACGTCCTACGTGGGCGTCACGTGAAGGTTCTGTCGGACAATGTGACTACGGTTGCCTTCCTGCGCCACCAAGGTGGTACTCGGGGCATCCACTTGCAGGTGCTCGCAAGACGAATATTTTCCTGGGCGGAACGCCATCTTCTCTGTTTGTCAGCTGTTCATCTGAAGGGAGCGGACAATGTACAGGCAGATTTCTTGAGCCGCACGGAGGTCCACCCTGGCGAATGGAGCCTCCATCCGGACGTGTTTCGCTCTCTCACGGACAGGTGGGGAGTCCCTTCAATCGACCTGTTTGCATCGGAAGCCAATGCCAAGGTGCCGACGTATTTTTCCCTGAGTCGGTCGGACCATCCTCTGGGGCTGGACGCCTTCGCCCATCGCTGGGACTTCCGGTTGGTGTATGCGTTTCCTCCGATCCCGCTGCTCCCCAAGACGTTGCAGAAGATTCGGGCGGAGGGGGTGACTGCTATCCTGGTGGCTCCCCTGTGGCCCAAAAGGGCATGGTACGGCGCTATCCACGACCTATGCCTGGAGGGTCCGATTCGGTTGCCCCACAACCTCGACCTGCTATCCCAGGGTCCTCTGTTTCACCCGGACCCGCAGTGGCTCAATCTGGCGGCCTGGCTGTTGAGGCCGAGATCCTGACGGCCAAGGGCCTCTCCCAAGCTGTAATCCGCATGCTTCAGCAGAGCAGGAAGCCCGTGACGAACGCCATTTACGGGAAGGTTTGGAAACGCTTTCTGTCCTGGTGTGCTCCTTCCATTCCGGATATCCATCATCCTAATGTGGCTCTCATTTTGGAGTTTTTGCAGCAAGGCTTGGATTTGGGCCTTCAGCCGAGCACCCTTAAGGTCCAGGTTTCAGCTCTCGGTGCCGTGTTTGATCAGGATCTTGCTGGCCATCGATGGATCAATCGATTTTTTACCTCTGGTTGTAGACTGCGTCCCAGGCTTCGGCCTTCCGTCCCTACTTGGGATTTGAACATTGTTCTTCATGGGCTTTCTCGGGATCCCTTTGAGTCCTTGTCTGCTGCTTCCCTTCCATCTCTCTCTCACAAGACGGCGTTTTTGGTAGCCATTACTTCGGCCAGGCGAGTTGGGGAACTGCAGGCGCTCTCCATCCAGGCGCCTTACCTCGTGGTTTCCGGTGATCGCATTACGCTTCGGTTGGATCCGTCCTTCCTTCCTAAAGTTGTGTCGGATTTTCATCGGTCCCAGGAAGTGGTGCTCCCGTCCTTTGTCATTCTCCTGCTAATGCAGCTGAGGCCGTGTTTCACACCTTGGATGTCCGTCGGTCCGTCCTCCACTATCTCCAAGTGACCGCTTCCTGGAGATTAGATCAGAACCTGTTTGTTCAGCATTTTGGGAAAAACAAAGGGAAGGCTTCCAAGGCTACCATCGCTTCATGGATCAAGAAGGCGATCTGTTCGACCTACGTCGCTCAAGACCTTGCTCCTCCGGTGGGGTTGAAGGCTCATTCCACTAGGGCTGCTGCTACATCCTGGGCGGAGCGGGCTGGAGCTTCATCTGAGCAGATATGCAGAGCGGCTACGTGGTCGTCCCTCCACACCTTTTCTCGCCACTATAGGTTAGATCTGTCCTCTAGTCGGGATCTGTCCTTTGGTAGGAAAGACCTACAGGCAGTTGTCCCACCCCGAGGAGTATCGGTGGTATTCCTCCAATGCTGTCGTGGAAGGCGATGGGAGGAAACTGAATTAGTCCTTACCGGTAATTCCTTTTCTTGGAGCCTTCCACGACAGCATCAGTTCCCCCCCTTATTGTCGATTTTTGGATTCAGGTGTATCAAGTAATCCATGTCTTCAGGTGATCTTGATAATACACTGGAGTGCGGAGGAAGGGGAGGGGCTTTTAACCTCTGTGTCCCTGACCCCCAATAGGGCGTGGACGACATCCTCCAATGCTGTCGTGGAAGGCTCCAAGAAAAGGAATTACCGGTAAGGACTAATTCAGTTTTTATAAATTTCCCTCCATGTATGCAAATAGCTCTTTAGGTCCAGGACGTACATTCTCTCCCCAGGACCATAACGCCTGCCTGCTGTCAATAACTCTCCTCTGGCCTCCGGGTGTTTCCTACTCTCTTCCTCCTGGCGTCATCGGCACCTGTGCCCACAAGTCAGTTGTGGGGTATGCGCCATGCACACTGCCCAAGAACTTAGATCATATGATTTAATTAGATCGCACCTGCGAATAGTGTAGGCCCTAGATCCCACCCTGCAGTGTATTCACACTGGGGGTTGTGAGGAAAGAGGAGAGAGATTGGGTCACGTAGTGTGATCCTCTGCGCAGATGCCAGATTCCCAGCCCCGCAGTGTGAATACATCATAACATCACACTGCAGGGCGGAATCTGGGGCCTCTGCTATACACAGGCATGATCTGGTTAAATCATGTGATCAAAGTCCTAAGCTCATGCCCAAGAACTGACTGATGTGCGCAGGCACAGATGACGTCAGAAGAAAGAGGAGGCGTGCCTGAAGGCCAGAGGAGGATGATTGAAAGCAGGTGTTTAGGTCCTGGGGAGAGAACGTACCTCCTGGACCTAATAGAGGTATTTGCATACATGGCAGGAAATTTATAAAAAGTCTCAGTGTCCCTGGGGCATATAGACATATAAGGGCCACCTTCACAGAATGCAGCACAAGTGCTGCTGAAGGTGGCTCTTACTTTAATAGGCCCTGGGGAGGTCACAGGTTCCCTTTAATTGGAGCCAGGCACTGTACCCTAGGATACCATTTCATTCCATTACCTGTAATTGCTGAGAGCTGAGCAGAACTATCAAGTCATTGCAAGGTTCTGAGCAATGATGTGGTGACTATCTAGTAAAAGGTTCTTACAACTAGATGTCATCGCTGCAGTCCTGATGCCCTGACCTGGTGAGTGCTCACTGCTCATTACTGTGGTTAGAGCTTTGTAATGACCGCTCCACTCAGATCATAGTAATTGTATGTACAGTGCATCTAACAGTGTGTGATACAGACTCCCAAACTTATGACAGTGAGCTCTGCAGCCATGATAGGACTATGCAATTCAAACCTTTGTAAATCAATCTCCTGCATAGTTTAGTCTTTACCTGCTTTTTTTGGCCAACACATCTGGCGTTTGGCTCCGAGATGAGGACGGGCTTGAAATTACAGATATATTCTGGCAATTTCTCTTTCTTTTCTAAATTGAGAAGATCATTGCATATGAACAAAATGTTAGCATGTTATTTTAGGCCACTGGCATTCTATTAAACACCCATATATATTCCTATTGACCATACAATACCTGTAGGAGTACTCTGCTTGAGCTGAAAGAGCTTGTGATTGCATTATGAGTTGGTATTGTAAATCCATTCATTGTGCAGCTACTCAGGGAGCTATTGGATGAGGTGCGGGAGCGTTTGTTGGTTGTCTCATCAAGTGAATTTAATGCTCTTTTCATGCTATCTGACCTAACAAAACAAGTGGGAGGTTACAGGCAAAAAGGAGAAATTACAAAGACATCCTAATAAAGCTAGTGGTTAACCAAGACCTTTTAATAGTGGAGGAACTCCAGATATATAGCCCTGGAGGGCCATTCCACAAGATATACAATTCTACAGATAAGGTTAACATGCTCCATGTAAAACCAGTGAAGATTGTGAACAGCTATAGAGTAAAAAGAAAACACATTACTTACTTAGGAACACATGACAAGGATCCATTAACCACCATTGATTCAGCTGGACATTCTTCGTTTTCAGTGCCAACCTGCCTCCTGGAGAAAAAAACGAAAAACAAAAACACCCCACTGTCAGATACTGAAGAGCTGAGCACTCCACCTAGTGATTTTTGATAGCCCTTTAGTGTATGTCTATTTGAGTCTCCCTCATTACCTACTTGTAGAAGTTAACAAAGTAGGAGTGGCCGAGTTTTCCATCATATTCAGCATTTGACCTCTTACCTTCTTTTGTTCTCGATTTCTCCACCTCCATTGTATTCTTCATCTTTATTCATTCTCTTTCTGCGCTCTCGGATGGCATTGAGCACGGTCTCCTTTGCACAAGGGTCTGGGGGTGCACATGTAAGTGATGGGGAGGCCGAGCTTCCAGACAGCAGACTGTTCAACCTAGAAGGGAAGTAAATTATATAATCTTTACAATCCAAGAAGTGTTTAAACTGATAGCACAGACTGGATAGGCTAGAAATGACCTTGTGTGTCACTCCAACAGTAATGCGATTTCTCACGAGTACTGATGCCTGATAAACACCAGCACCTATTTCATTAAGGGTTAAGAAATTCATCTCGGTGCCTTGTCCAAAACTCACTGTACAGCAATGCCCTAAACCCACAGTATACAACTTCATCAGCACCCTCCCTTTGAAAATTACCCCTACGAGAGCTCATCACTTACACTGGCGACCGAGCAATATTTGCATCAGGACGGGCAATTTTCACAGTCACAGGACTGCGCATCTGAGCATGCTTAGGAGACAGCAGCGGTTTTCTAGGAAAGCCATCTATGTACACTGTAGGAAGAGATCCCGGCATACTGAATTGGGGCTGGTGAGTTGGGTACCGCCGCCGTGGGCTCATGAAGTTCCGGTTCGTTACACTAGGAGTCTCCCTAGAAAGTGGGAAAAAAAAATAAAATAGTTTTTAATACATATATTAAACGGAACAGGACAGCAGTATAACCTAAAACACCACTCAAAGCAGACAGTCAGTGCTGTACAGATGATATCTGAAGTCTCCTACATGTGGAATTGAGGTCATCAACCTCTATAGGGAGATGGCACTGGGTCCATAGCTGTGGAATGAACACTTCTACTGAGAGGTTTTATTGAAAGCAATGGCCACTACTAGACAACCTGCGCTTAATTCAGGGCTCTGCAGAAAATAAAGAGAATTTTGTTTACGTACCGTAAATTCTTTTTTCTTTAATCATCAATGGGAGACCCAGACAATGGGGTTTAGGGCTCCGCCCTCCGGAGGTCACACTAGGTACTACAAGTTTGTAGACACCGCCTCCTCCGCTTATAAACCCCCACCGTAGGGAACATCCTCAGTTTAGTCCATAAGCTGCGAGGAGAAAAATGAACCACACCCGAAACATCGGGAAGAATGCCGTGCACAGACGGTTTGAACAACCCGGAAAACACTGTCTCAACAGAGAACAGACCAAATGCAAACATGCAACGGAACAACTGGGTGGGTGCTGGGTCTCCCATTGATGATTAAAGAAAAAAGAATTTACGGTACGTAAACAAAATTCTCTTTTTTCTGGTCATCATAATGGGAGACCCAGACAATGGGGATGTCCTAAAGCAATACCCCAGGGCGGGAAGAGTTCCTCAACAAGACGGATAAAACACGGTCCCCCTTAAAGGTGGGCAACCGCCGCCTGGAGGACCCGCCTGCCCAAACTTGCGTCCGCAGAGGCATGGGCATGCACCATATAGTGCTTAGAGAAAGTGTGCAAGCTGGACCAAGTGGCCGCCTGACACACCTGTAGAGCAGATGCTCGATGTCGCAAGGCCCATGAGGCACCTACAGCTCTAGTAGAGTGTGCCTTCAAACCCACCGGGAGAGGCAAACCAGAAAAACCGGTATGCCTCCTGAATGGGAGCCTTGATCCATCTGGCCAAGGTCGACTTCGAAGCCGCGGACCCCTTACAGCGACCCATCGTGAGGAGAAATAAGGAATCCGAACTCCTAAAGGAGGCGGTCCTGGACACATAAATGCGTACAGCTCTCACGAGATCCAGAGTATGGAGGTCGCGCTCAACCTGATGAACGGGAGCAGGGCAAAATGATGGGAGAACAATCTCCTGGTTTAGGTGGAAAGATGAAACCACCTTCGGCAAGAATTCAGGCCGCGGGCGCAACACCACCTTGTCTTGGTGAACCACCAGAAAGGGTGACTTGCACGAAAGTGCAGCCAATTCTGAGACCCTTCTCAGAGACGTAATTGCCACCAGAAAAACCACCTTCTGGGACAGACGAGAGAGAGAGAGGTCTCAGTGGCTCAAACGGCGGTTTCTGCAGTGCCGCCAGGACCATGTTGAGGTCCCAAGGGTCCAGAGGTCGCCTGTAAGGCGGAACCACTCGAGACACCCCCTGCAGAAATTGACGGACCTTCGGGAGGAGCGCCAAGCGCCTGTCAAACAGTACTGAAAGTGCTGATACTTGACCTTTCAGAGAGCCAAGCGATAATCCCAACTCCAAACCCGACTGTAGGAAGGCCAACAATGTCGGGATGGACAAGGGCCACGGTGAGCGTCCACCAGAGGCACACCAGGAGAAAAAGATTTTCCACGTTCTGTGGTATATCTTCCTGGAGACAGGTTTCCTTGCCCGATTCATCGTGGCAACTACCGTAGGAGAGAAGCCCCTGGATGTCAGCAGCCAGGCCTCAAGAGCCATGCAGTCAATCTGAGGGCCCTGGAATTGAGGTGGAAGAATGGGCCTTGCGCGAGTAGATCTGCGCGTTCTGGAAGAGCCCACCTGTGTCCGCCTGACAGTTGCCACAGGTCCGGGTACCAGGACCTCCTGGGCCAATCTGGAGCCACTAGAATGGCTACCCTGCATTCTGTCCTGATTTTCCACAGAACCCTGGGAATCAGAGCCAGAGGCGGGAATACATATGGCAGCTGGAAGCTGGACCAACTCAGGATCAGGGCATCCGCCCCCAGAGACTGAGGATCCCACGATCGTGCCATGTATTGGGGCACCTGATGATTCAGCCGTGAGGCCATCAGATCCACGTCCGGAGTGCCCCATTCGCTGCAGATGTCCCGGAAGACGTCTGGATGTAGGGACCACTCTCGGCGTCCATCCCTGTCGGCTCAGGTAGTCGGCCTCCCAGTTCTCGACCCCTGGGATGTGAACTGCGGAGATCAGGCAGCCGTTTTCCTCCACCCAGGCTAGAATGCGGTGGACTTCGGCGAGGGCCTGAGCACTTCTGGTCCCTCCCTGATGATTTATGTAGGCGACGGCCGTCGCATTGTCGGACTGAACCCGAATGGGTCGTCCTGACAGGAATTTCTGAAACGCCAGGAGCGCCAGATAGACCGCCTTGATCTCCAGCACGTTGATCTGTAACGCCGACTCCGACTGAGTCCAGAGGCCTTGAGCCCTGTGGTGCAGGAACACCGCACCCCAGCCCTTCAGACTGGCGTCGGTGGTCACCACTAACCATGACGGTTTTAGAAAGGACCGGCCCCGAGACAGATGATGTGGCTGGAGCCACCACTGTAGGGAGTCCCTGGTCGATTGTGACAGCATCACCAGGCGATTCAGAGAAATCGTCCTTTTGTCCCATCGGCGAAGAATCTCCAGCTGGAGAGGTCGGAGGCGAAACTGTGCGAAAGGCACCGCCTCTATCGCCGCCACCATGCGTCCCACCAGTCTCATCAACCCCCGTAGGGAAGATTGTGGTGACAGGAGAACATTCTGTACTCCTGATTGGATCGCAAGCTGTTTGGCTTGAGGTAGGGACACCAGGGCTGAGTCCGTGTGGAAGTCCATGCCCAGATATGTCAAAGACTGGGTCGGAACCAGGGTTGACTTTGGAATGTTGAGAAGCCACCCGAACTGTTCCAGAGACTTCATGGTCACCTCCAGGCTCACCCGACAAAGGTCTTCCGATGGCGCCCTGACCAGCAGGTCGTCCAAATAGGGAATGACGGCGTGTCCCTGCACATGCAGGAGAGCCATCATGGAGGCCATCACCTTTGTGAACACTCGCGGTGCCGAGGCTAGCCCGAATGGCAGTGCCACAAATTGGAAGTGTTCTTCCCCCACTGCGAATCTCAACCAGCGCTGATGAGCTGGTGCAATGGGTACGTGAAGGTAAGCGTCCCTGATATCGATGGACGCTAGGAAATCCCCCTGCGACACAGCCGCGATCACGGAGCGCAGGGATTCCATACGGAACTTCCGAACCAACACGTGACGGTTGAACAACTTTAGGTCCAGAACCGGACGGAAAGAGCCGTCCTTCTTTGGGACAATAAAGAGGTTGGAGTAAAAACCCCTGAACCTTTCTCCCGTGGGCACTGGGACCACCACTCCGTCTCTGCGGAGTCCCTCCAAAACCAGATGAAAAGCCTGAGCCTTGTCTGGGGATGGGACAGACCGATGGAATCGGTGTGCTGGCTGTGACGTCAGCTCTATCCTGTAGCCTTTTGAGACTACGTCTCGGACCCACTGGTCTTGGACGTGGAGAAGCCATCTGTTCTGAAAAAGAGACAGGCGGCCCCCCACTTGTGGGGAGACAGGATGAAGGCGCGAGTCATGCCGAAGCGGGTTTAGGGGTGGCAGCTGCTGCCCCTGCCGGCTTCTTTTGGCGACCCTTGTTGCGCCACTGAGTGGAGGGCTTGCCCCCACGGTCCGCGCGAGCGGACGTTGCTGATGACTGCGAGCTGGGGCGAAAGGACCACTGTTTTGGGTTCCTTTTCACGGTATACCGTGGCTTAGGCTTATTCTGCGGTATCTTAGACTCAGCAGAATCCTTTATCAGCTTGTCCAGCTCGGTGCCAAAGAGCCTGTCACCAGAAAACGGAAGATTTTGCAAAATCTTCTTTGACGTGGCATCTGAGTCCCAGAGACGCAGCCACAACAACCTGCGGATCGCTATAGCATTGGCAGAAGCCACAGCCGAGCGAGTGGCAGTTTCCAAAGTTGCCGTCCTGGCGTAATCCGCATAAGCCTTCGCTCTGTCGGTGAGCGCCAGGACCTCTGGGCTGGACCTAGCGAGATCAGAGATACCATCCAAGCAGGAGGTAATCGCCTGTAGGGTCCAGACCGCGGCAAAATTAGGGGCAAATGAAGAGCCCACAGCCTCATAGGAAGACTTGGCGAGTAGCTCGACCTGTCTATCAGTAGCATCCTTCAATGAGGAGCTATCAGAGGCAGAAAACAAGGAACGTGCAGCAATCCTGGTCATGGAAGCATCCACCTTCGGGGATTGCGACCACTCCTGAAGCACGTCTGGAGGAAAGGGAAAGCGAAGGTCCTTAGGTTTACGGACGTAACGCCGCCCAGGATGTAACCTGGGTGCTCTAATCACCCTTCCAAAATTAGTGTGGTCCATAAAGGATCCACTTGGTCTAGCCTCCGGCCGCAGCCATTGATAGACCTCCTTGGGGTGCACCGTCACCTCCTCGGGAGGAGTGACCAGACGTAATGTCTCATTGATGGAGGACACCAGATCCTCCACCCCATCTGGAGGTTCAGAGACAGACCCGAGAATAGAACCCCCATCATCCTCCTCACCATCAGAGGAACGCTCCTCATCAGAGGGAGCTTGGAGCTCTGGAGAGGCCTCACGAGCTCGCTTAGGGGGTCTCACAGCAGCAGCAAGAGACACCCGGGGGTAACTAGGAGGAGTAGCTGGGTTTTCCAGTCTCCTATGAAGTGCCTCCAGGGATTGCGACATGGAGGACATCTGGGCCAGCAGAGATTCATTTATCTTACTCTGCGTTTCCCATGTCCCTGGGATCAGCCGAACCTCAGGGTACAGACCCGCAGATTCTGACTCAGCAGCAACTGTCCGGGTCTCTGGGCGCCCGCAATTATTGCAGGACCCCTCCACCAGTAAACCGTTGCATGTAGCGCAGGTAATGGTGTCATCTGCTGCCTTAGCAGCATGCTTCCTTACTGAGGACATCGCCACAGAAGGGGTAAATAAGCCAAGTTGTAATAAACAAACCGGAGATCCCGGTGGCTTACCGACCGCAGGAAGCGGTAGGAGGAAGCGGTGCGATTGTGTGACCTCCGCGAGTTCCGGTCTCCCCTGAGAGTGCAGACACACGCTGCAGCCAGCCGGGAAGAGAGAGAAGATGGCCGCCGACTGTAAAGACGTAGGCGTGGCCAGGAACACGCGGGAGAACACAAAACACGCCCATCGGTGATGTCACCACCAGAGCTGCTTCCTCCTCCTCCAGACTGCCTCAGCAATGGAGGTGCCAGAGCCCGCAGCGCGGGAAAAGAGTGTGGCATAGTACACATACACACACAGACTGCATGCACCAAATAAACAGCAGCAGCCTACAGCCTCAGCCCCTGTGTCACACAGGGCGGTCAGCCAGAGTGACCCCAGCACAGGGTACACCATCAGAGCCGCGGACCCGAGGGTAACCGCGCGGCCTGAGTGTCGTGACACACCAGGTGACAGACACTACCCCCAGGCACACAGGAGACACACAAGGTGCCTCAGTGCCGGTCCGGTCTGTAAGCACCTTTAGGGAGGCCTCGGACGGGGGTTCAGCACCAGTCCGGAATGTAAGCACCATTTAGGGAGGCCTCGGACTGGGCTGGCTCCGTCCAGTCTGTAAGCACCATTTAGGGAGGCCTCGGACGGAGCGGAGCTGTGCAAGGCTCCGGGCTCCCCCTCTCCAGAGCCTCTACGGAGGGATGGACAGGAGGGAGTACGACAGCGTACCGGGAGAAAAAGCTAAGTGTCCAGGCTAAAAGCCCTCCGGTACCTCCACCAGCGTGTTCCACAAAGGGTGAGCGGGGAGACTGTCGAGGGTCCCGACCGGGACCAATTACCTTGTCTTCATACGCCATCACGTAAGCTGTGAGAATGCAGTGAAGTGCAAGCAAAGCGTGATCCTCCGAGCACACTAAGTGTAAAACTGAGGATGTTCCCTACGGTGGGGGTTTATAAGCGGAGGAGGCGGTGTCTACAAACTTGTAGTACCTAGTGTGACCTCCGGAGGGCGGAGCCCTAAACCCCATTGTCTGGGTCTCCCATTATGATGACCAGAAAAAACCATGTGTACTCATATCACACAGCACTGCCGTTACACCACGCCAGCAATGTTTAATAGTTACTGAAATTAAATTGTGATCACTGCAGGCATCAATATTCCATCCGATCTGACTTACACTATAGTATAAACTGAAGCCGGTTAGCGACTGATTGTGTCCTGTGACTGCAGCACACCGCTGGAGTGGGGCTTCTGTGGGGGAGACCACTGTCGGGTACTATAGGGCCCTTAATCAGTTGTCAAGTATTGGACAACCCTTTTAAATACAGATTTGCTCTCAAACGACAGCATTTCAGAGGGAAAAAACATCCCTGACCAAAATGACGAAGCCAAACTGATTTTTCGGGGAACAGAACACCAAGCCAAACTGATATTTGTTCCCTAGCTCAGGGGTCACTGTTCTACTAGCTTCCTTTAACACTACGGATTGTTGGGGCTAAAATGTACCAGAAATGGCGGGGGAAAAAAAAAAAAAAAAAGGCATACTGCATTCATGTCTCTCCATCCCACCAATGACACAGATTACACAGTCAGAATCATGGTAACGCCAGGTGGCCATCTGACAGAACTCATGAGGTATCAGAAGTCTGTACTCAGGCATGCAAATTAGAGCCAAAATATCAACTTGGCGGTAATAGGAGGGGAATTATAGGAAATAACTAAATATATGATCGTCTAAAAGTGAACTGTATAAGCCACCAGTGTGGTCCTAATAGTCCAGGAGCCATACTACTCTTACTCAGGGTCAAGACAATACATCCAGTGTCAGAACAAGATCAGTGAGAGGGGGCTGGCTCACTGGCATAAAGGGGATATTTAGCCAGGCTGCTTTGATAGAAACCCCACTGAAGATGGCACTTTACAGGATGGACACACCAGAGACATGTCTGATCACCTACAATCAGTACAAGGGTCCCGAGCAGAGCCTGGCCAGTGGAAGTGAACACAGGAGCCCCCCCCTTCCCTACTGCTGACCACAGTGCTCAGGGATCCCCCCCCCTTACTGCTAACCACAGTGCTCAGGGATCCCCCCCCCCCTTACTGCTGACCACAGTGCTCAGGGATCCCCCCCCCCTTACTGCTGACCACAGTGCTCAGGGATCCCCCCCCCCTTACTGCTGACCACAGTGCTCAGGGATCCCCCCTACTGCTGACCACAGAGCTCAGGTTTCCACCCCCCTGCTGACCACAGAGCTCAGGTTTCCCCCCCCCCCCTGCTGACCACAGAGCTCAGGTTTCCCCCCCTACTGCTGACCACAGAGCTCAGGTTTCCCCCCCTACTGCTGACCACAGAGCTCAGGTTTCCCCCCCTACTGCTGACCACAGAGCTCAGGTTTCCCCCCCTACTGCTGACCACAGAGCTCAGGTTTCCCCCCCTACTGCTGACCACAGAGCTCAGGTTTCCCCCCCTACTGCTGACCACAGAGCTCAGGTTTCCCCCCCTACTGCTGACCACAGAGCTCAGGTTTCCCCCCCTACTGCTGACCACAGAGCTCAGGTTTCCACCCCCCTGCTGACCACAGAGCTCAGGTTTCCACCCCCCTGCTGACCACAGAGCTCAGGTTTCCCCCCCCTGCTGACCACAGAGCTCAGGTTTCCCCCCCCCCTGCTGACCACAGAGCTCAGGTTTCCCCCCCCCCCTGCTGACCACAGAGCTCAGGTTTCCCCCCCCCTGCTGACCACAGAGCTCAGGTTTCCCCCCCCCCCTGCTGACCACAGAGCTCAGGTTTCCCCCCCGCGCCACACTCGTTCCCCTGCCCTCCTGACCACAGAGCTCAGGTTTCCCCCCCCCCCACTGTTCTGTGACCACAGAGCTCAGGTTTCCCCCCCCCCCTGCTGACCACAGAGCTCAGGTTTCCCCCCCCCCCTGCTGACCACAGAGCTCAGGTTTCCCCCCCCCCCTGCTGACCACAGAGCTCAGGTTTCCCCCCCCCCCTGCTGACCACAGAGCTCAGGTTTCCCCCCCCCCCCTGCTGACCACAGAGCTCAGGTTTCCCCCCCCCCCTGCTGACCACAGAGCTCAGGTTTCCCCCCCCCCCTGCTGACCACAGAGCTCAGGTTTCCCCCCCCCCCTGCTGACCACAGAGCTCAGGTTTCCCCCCCCCCCCTGCTGACCACAGAGCTCAGGTTTCCCCCCCCCCCTGCTGACCACAGAGCTCAGGTTTCCCCCCCCCCTGCTGACCACAGAGCTCAGGTTTCCCCCCCCCCTGCTGACCACAGAGCTCAGGTTTCCCCCCCCACTGCTGACCACAGAGCTCAGGTTTCCCCCCCTACTGCTGACCACAGAGCTCAGGTTTCCCCCCCTACTGCTGACCACAGAGCTCAGGTTTCCCCCCCTACTGCTGACCACAGAGCTCAGGTTTCCCCCCTACTGCTGACCACAGAGCTCAGGTTTCCCCCCCTACTGCTGACCACAGAGCTCAGGTTTCCCCCCCTACTGCTGACCACAGAGCTCAGGTTTCCCCCCCTACTGCTGACCACAGAGCTCAGGTTTCCCCCCCTACTGCTGACCACAGAGCTCAGGTTTCCCCCCCTACTGCTGACCACAGAGCTCAGGTTTCCCCCCCTACTGCTGACCACAGAGCTCAGGTTTCCCCCCCTACTGCTGACCACAGAGCTCAGGTTTCCCCCCCTACTGCTGACCACAGAGCTCAGGTTTCCCCCCCTACTGCTGACCACAGAGCTCAGGTTTCCCCCCTACTGCTGACCACAGAGCTCAGGTTTCCCCCCCTACTGCTGACCACAGAGCTCAGGTTTCCCCCCCTACTGCTGACCACAGAGCTCAGGTTTCCCCCCCTACTGCTGACCACAGAGCTCAGGTTTCCCCCCTACTGCTGACCACAGAGCTCAGGTTTCCCCCCCTACTGCTGACCACAGAGCTCAGGTTTCCCCCCCTACTGCTGACCACAGAGCTCAGGTTTCCCCCCCTACTGCTGACCACAGAGCTCAGGTTTCCCCCCCTACTGCTGACCACAGAGCTCAGGTTTCCCCCCTACTGCTGACCACAGAGCTCAGGTTTCCCCCCCTACTGCTGACCACAGAGCTCAGGTTTCCCCCCCTACTGCTGACCACAGAGCTCAGGTTTCCCCCCCTACTGCTGACCACAGAGCTCAGGTTTCCCCCCCTACTGCTGACCACAGAGCTCAGGTTTCCCCCCCTACTGCTGACCACAGAGCTCAGGTTTCCCCCCCTACTGCTGACCAGTGTCCCTCATGAGCACACAGTGGAGCCTCTTCGGTGCAGCCACATGCACACAGCACTCACCTGAAGGAGAGGCGCCTGGCGGGGGTGAGCACGGTGGGGTTGGGTCTGGTCAGCCGCTCCCGCAGGTCCCGGGTGCCTCTCCCCATGGCCCGGGCCGGGGGCTCCGGCTTCCCCAGGTAGCTGCCCATTAGTAGCAGTAGTGAGGCCGGGCTCCACCGCACCGCCGCCGCCCTCCTGTGTAGAGCAGGCCTCGGCCTACCCACGGCCGCCCGCGGACCCCACTCAGGAAGCCTCCACCCGCGGCCGCCCGAGCTCCAGTAAGCCCCTCCGGCGAGCAGACACAGCAGCAGGGCGCTGAGCCAGGGCCAGCAGTACACGAACAGCAGGAGCAGGGCAGCGGGCAGGAGCACGGTCACCGGCTGCAACTCGCGATTCAAACCGTCCCGAATCAACCGCCTCAGCCGGTCCCAGACCCCTCCTACCCGCCCGCCCGACGGACACATGATCGGCCGTGCGCCCCGCCAGGCCTTAAATACCCAGCGTGCACCACGCGGGCAGGACCCGTCCGTCACATCCCGTGTAACTAGGCAACGCACGACCCCTCCCGCCCACCGCTGCTTTCGAATGCAGGACTCACAACAGGGTATTTTCCTGTGGGAGGGGCCTATGTACTCCTACGTCACTTCCTATATCTGTCTATTGGATAAAACAAGCTCCGACTCCGCCTCGTTTGGAATACGGCGCCAGAAGAGTCTGGTGGATTCGGCCAATGATAAGCGAGGATGGGATCACGTGGTCTGCATGTACTAGTTTTAAATAGCGCAAACCTAAACTGACTGTCACTTCTAGCAGAGGAGCCCGGAGCACAGGATCCTATATGGTTGAGTCTAGAGAATACAGGCTCCTTGCAGGTCCTGACTGCAGCCTATACAATCTAGCACCCTCACCAGTGAAGATGCTAGAGAATACAGGCTGCTTGCAGGTCCTGACTGCAGCCTATACAGTCTAGCACCCTCATTACTGAAGATGCTAGAGAATACAGGCTGCTTGCAGGTCCTGACTGCAGCCTATACAGTCTAGCACCCTCATTACTGAAGATGCTAGAGAATACAGGCCCTTGCAGGTCCTGACTGCAGCCTATACAGTCTAGCACCCTCACTACTGAAGATGCTAGAGAATACAGGCTGCTTCCAGGTTTATATAAGTGGTTATATCACAATGTACAGGCTCCTTGCAGGTCCTGACTGCAGCCCACACAGTATAGCTGCTTCACTAATGAAGATGCTAGAGAATACAGGCTCCTTCCAGGTTTATATTAGTGGTTACATCACAATGTACAGGCTCCTTGCAGGTCCTGACTGCAGCCCATACAGTCTAGCTGCTTCACTAGTGAAGACGCTAGAGAATACAGGCTCCTTCCAGGTTTATATAAGTGGTTATATCACAATGTACAGGCCCTTGCAGGTCCTGACTGCAGCCCATACAGTATAGCTGCTTTACTAATGAAGACGCTAGAGAGTACAGGCTCCTTCCAGGTATATATTAGTGGTTACATCAGAATGTACAGGCTCCTTGCATGTCCTGACTGCAGCCTATACAGTTTAGCTGCTTCACTTATGCACACGCTAGAGAATACAGGCTAATTGCAGGTCCTGACTGCAGCCTATACAGTACAGAATACAGGCTCCATCCAGGTCCTGACTGCAGCCCATACTGTCTAGCTTCTTCACTTATGCACATGCTAGAGAATACAGGCTCCTTCCAGGTATATATTAGTGGTTACATCAGAATGTACAGGCTCCTTGCAGGTCCTGACTGCAGCCCATACTGTCTAGCTGCTTCACTAATGAAGACGCTAGAGAGTACAGGCTAATTGCAGGTCCTGACTGCAGCCTATACACTAGAGAATACAGGCTCCTTCCAGGTCCTGACTGCAGCCCATACTGTATAGCTGCTTCACTTATGCACATGCTAGAGAATACAGGCTAATTGCAGGTCCTGACTGCAGCCTATACAGTTCAGAATACAGGCTCCTTCCAGGTCCTGACTGCAGCCTATACAGTATAGCAGCTTCACTAATGCACACGCTAGAGAGTACAGGCTAATTGCAGGTCCTGACTGCAGCCTATACAGTAGAGAATACAGGCTCCTTCCAGGTCCTGACTGCAGCCTATACAGTCTAGCAGCTTCACTAATGCACACGCTAGAGAGTACAGGCTAATTGCAGGTCCTGACTGCAGCCCATACAGTAGACAATACAGGCTCCATCCAGGTCCTGACTGCAGCCCATACTGTCTAGCTTCCTCACAACTGAAGACACTAGAGAATACAGGCTCCTTCCAGGTATATATTAGTGGTTACATCAGAATGTACAGGCTCCTTGCAGGTCCTGACTGCAGCCCATACTGTCTAGCTGCTTCACTAATGAAGACGCTAGAGAGTACAGGCTAATTGCAGGTCCTGACTGCAGCCTATACACTAGAGAATACAGGCTCCTTCCAGGTCCTGACTGCAGCCCATACTGTATAGCTGCTTCACTTATGCACATGCTAGAGAATACAGGCTAATTGCAGGTCCTGACTGCAGCCTATACAGTTCAGAATACAGGCTCCTTCCAGGTCCTGACTGCAGCCTATACAGTATAGCAGCTTCACTAATGCACACGCTAGAGAGTACAGGCTAATTGCAGGTCCTGACTGCAGCCTATACAGTAGAGAATACAGGCTCCTTCCAGGTCCTGACTGCAGCCTATACAGTCTAGCAGCTTCACTAATGCACACGCTTGAGAGTACAGGCTAATTGCAGGTCCTGACTGCAGCCTATACAGTAGAGAATACAGGCTCCTTCCAGGTCCTGACTGCAGCCTATACAGTCTAGCAGCTTCACTAATGCACACGCTTGAGAGTACAGGCTAATTGCAGGTCCTGACTGCAGCCCATACAGTAGACAATACAGGCTCCATCCAGGTCCTGACTGCAGCCCATACTGTCTAGCTTCCTCACAACTGAAGACACTAGCGAATACAGGCTCCTTCCAGGTATATATTAGTGGTTACATCAGAATGTACAGGCTCCTTGCAGGTCCTGACTGCAGCCCATACTGTCTAGCTGCTTCACTATTGAAGACGCTAGAGAGTACAGGCTAATTGCAGGTCCTGACTGCAGCCCATACAGTAGACAATACAGGCTCCATCCAGGTTCTGACTGCAGCTCATACTGTCTAGCTTCTTCACAACTGAAGACACTAGAGAATACAGGCTCCTTCCAGGTATATATTAGTGGTTACAGCAGAATGTACAGGCTCCTTGCAGGTCCTGACTGCAGCCCATACTGTCTAGCTGCTTCACTATTGAAGACGCTAGAGAGTACAGGCTAATTGCAGGTCCTGACTGCAGCCCATACAGTAGACAATACAGGCTCCATCCAGGTTCTGACTGCAGCTCATACTGTCTAGCTTCTTCACAACTGAAGACACTAGAGAATACAGGCTCCTTCCAGGTATATATTAGTGGTTACAGCAGAATGTACAGGCTCCTTGCAGGTCCTGACTGCAGCCCATACTGTCTAGCAGCTTCAGTAATGCACACGCTAGAGAGTACAGGCTAATTGCAGGTCCTGACTGCAGCCTATACAGTAGACAATACAGGCTCCATCCAGGTCCTGACTGCAGCCCATACTGTCTAGCTTCTTCACAACTGAAGACACTAGAGAATACAGGCTCCTTCCAGGTATATATTAGTGGTTACATCAGAATGTACAGGCTCCTTGCAGGACCTGACTGCAGCCCATACTGTATAGCTGCTTCACTAATGAAGACGCTAGAGAGTACAGGCTAATTGCAGGTCCTGACTGCAGCCTATACAGTAGAGAATACAAGCTCCTTCCAGGTCCTGACTGAAGTCTATACAGTCTAGCTGGTTCACTACTGAAGACACTAGAGAATACAGGCTCCTTGCAGGTGTATACTAGTGGCTACATCAGAATGTATGGTCTCCTTCCAGGTCCTTACTGCAGGCCATACAGTCTCTAGCTGGTTCACCACTTAAGACACTACACAGTGGGGGCTGCTTCCTGGTACATATTAGTGACTACATCTGGATGTATGAGCTCCTTCCAGGCAGGACGTAACGATCGGGCTCATAAGGGTCATGACCAGGCCCGCCGACCCCTGACCCCAGCGCCTGCTTCACATGGATGTGTGTCCCCGTGGCTGTATATCTCTGTCACTGCACGGCAGTCTGCCCTGGCCAGTCCCAAGGCAGTCCCATGGCCGCCGGAGGACTGGCACTTTACCTTTAATTGCGTCTGGAGAACATAGTCGTTCCGCGGCCCAGTGTGCAGCACCGTGATGAGGTCATCACACTGCGGCATGCGGGAATGGCAAGCGTGCACTACATGGAGAAGCTGGAGAATCTACCCTATTTCCCCGAAATTAAGACATACCCTGAAAATAATACATACTAAGGGAGTTTGCATAGCTGCTAAATAAAAGTATCAATATGGCCGCGGTATGAGAGGCACGTGTGCCACAGGGCTCCTACCATCCTGCCCTAATCTCTACCAACCCACAAATGTGGCACCTCTCATCGCCTCTATCGTAGCCCTATCTCGTTGGGGCACCAATGAGGCACACATAGCTGTGCCCCTTTTCCTCTGGGTAGTTCATGAGGCCACTGAAGACCACTCTGCAGGTACCGTCCCCACCTCCCATCTTAAGGCCGCCAGCCTACATCTATCCCTGACAGAAGCCCATCCACCAACCTCCGGGCCGAGAAGTCACTGGACCCCCCTGGCGAGCACCGCCCGAACCTGCCGAACCCCTTCCCAGCCGCAACTGTGATGGCCGCAAGCGGGTCCCCCGCTTCCAGTCTGCTCCCCGGCCTGGCTTGGCAGTTCCGTTCATCTTCAGTAATGGCCCGCCCTTGCTGTACCTCTATACTGGCCCGTCCACTTATACTACTACCTCTGCATCCCGGAGCTTCTTAGCTCTGGCCACGACCCCTCCTATCTCCTACATCCCTGTCCCTGCACCAAAGACACAGGCCCAGGGAAGCACCTTACAGTACAAGCCGACAGGCTTGCCACGCACCTGCCCCTGCCGAATGACTGCACCAGCAGCACAACGCCAACAGCCTACACCCTGGCATTGATTCATCACCACCGCTCATCTCTTGCTGCTGCTGACCCCCAGCTGCATCTGATCCCCGGCCACACCTGATCCCCGGCTACATCTGATCCCTGGCTATACCAGACCCCTGGCTGCATCTGATCCCTAGCTGCACCTGACCCCTGGCTGCATCTGATTTCAAGCTGCATCTGATCCCTGGTTGCACCTGATCCCTAGCTGCATCTGACTCCTGGCTGCATCTAATCCCTGACTGCATCAGATCCCTGGCTGCACTTGCGCATGCAGTCCTGACTTTGCACAACTTCATCACCATCACACATCCTTCCACTGCATTTAATCCCTGGCTACATCAGACCCCTGTCTGCATCTCATCCCGTGCCATACCTCATCCCTATGTGTTATAGACTTGGTCCTGACTTGACACAACTTCATCGCTACCACACATCTCTTCACTGCATCTGATAACTGGCAGCATCTGCTACCATGGCTGCTTCTCACCCCTGCTGCACCTCATCACTACGTGCTGCAGTACATAGTTACGTGCTGCAGTACATAGTTACTGTCAACTATGTTTCCTCTTATTTTTACCCTCACCCCTATACTTCTTCTTTTCATACTAACTCCATTTATCCATCCACCCAGTAATGAATACTCTCTCCCTCTATCCTGCCCAGCCACCTCACCTCCTCCACAGAACTATTTCTTCTCATACAACATACAATCCTTTGTCTCCAAACATGCACGTAACCTCTCCTACCCCCACCATCTGACCCTCTCCCTGTTTCTCCTACTTGCTGATGACATATTTCCAAATCCTGGACCCCTCATCACATCTCCAGTTACTTTTAACCGATACCCACACTCCAACTCTAAACTCCGCACCCTTAATAACCTTATACACATTCGACCAGCCCCAGCTCCCCCAATCCCTCTACCTGGATCACTATGGAACACTCGCTCCATCTGCAACAAACTCTCTTACATCCACAACCTCTTCACCACTAACAATCTCTCATTCATTGGCATAACTGAAACCTGGCTCACCCCGATGCAGCCTCCTCAGCTGCACTTTCCTATAGTGGACTCAGTCTCTCTCATACCCCCCGCCCTAGCAACAAGCATGGAGGGATGGGCTTACTTCTGTCTGACAATTGGTCCTGTACCCCAATCCCACTGCCACTCTCTGTTATTCTCCCCTCTTTCAAGGTACACTCTGTCGTATCTACTCCCCCTGCAAACTTCAGTTAGCTGTTATCTACCACCCCCCCAGGATCATTCTCCACTTTTCTTGACCACTTCACCTCCTGGCTACTCCACTTCCTCTCTGCAGACATCCCCACTACCATCATGGGCGACTTCAACATCCCCATTGACACTCCCCACCCTGCTGCCTCTAAACTTCTATCACTCACTGCATCCTTTTTGGCTCTCTCAATGGTCCTCCTCTGCCACTCATAAAGATGGCCACACACACTCAACCTCATATTCCCCCACCTATGTTCCTTCACTAACCTCTCCAACCCACCCCTCTACCTGTCCGACCTCAATCTACTGACTTTCTCTTCCCTCTCCTTTCCTAATACACTACCCCCACTCCACAAACCCACTCATCCTTGAAGAAATCTCAACCATATTGATCTACACTCATTCTCAAGAAGGTGAATATTCATTAGCTTAATTACCCATCATTTTTCTCACCATAAGGCCGGTTTCACATCACGATTTCTGGCTGTCCGTGGGGATCCGTGTTTTGACAGGATCCCCACGGATCCCTGCAATCGGATGGCAAATAGCCATCCGTTTCCAATTTGATGCAGGATGCATGTGGATCCTGTTCTCCCTGCATCTTCTCTATCTGTCCCTCTTTTATGCCTGCTCCCCCCTGTCATCACCCCTATCCTCTCCCCTCCGGTATCTAAAAAATAAATCCTCCCAGAGGATACATTACCTTCCGCCGGCTCCATGCGACAGTCACTAATGTATCCTATGGGAGGATTTTTTTATTTTTTAGATACCGGAGGGAAGAGGACAGGGAGTAAGACAGGGGGGAGAGGATAAGGGGGAGCAGAGATAGAAGAGGGACAGACGGGGAGCGACACAGGGACAGGCAGGGTTATGTACTGGGCACTGCCTCTCGGCAGGCTCAGTACATAATCACGGAGCCGACATCGGATCTGATGTCCATAGGCTCCCATTGTGTAGCCCTATGGGCCATCATGCATCTGTCACGGATCTGTGGTGTCCAATTTTAGTCACGGACACCAAAATCGCAGCAGGCTGTGATTTTGGCTCCGTGAATAAATCGGAAGGCTGCTTAAATCGGATGGCAAAAAGGACACATCCGAGCACAATCCGAGCCCATAGGCCTACATGGGAGCACAAATCGCATCTGTTTTGAAACTGATACACTCTGACGCCTCAAAATCGTGATGTAAAACCGGCCTTAGATAACATTTTGCATCGGTTCACATGTATTCAGTGCTCTAAGCTAAGCACGTCCTATATATCTGAAACACATGGTTCATATGAAACTCAAGGTGGATCCATTTACTAATGAGGCGACAGCTTTGCTCCAGACTCAAACCTGTGATCACCTGCTCTTTTGTGCTTAAAAATAGGAACACTGTCGGATCATAAGCCAGACACTATTCAGACACAATCCCTTATGGAAAATGCCCTTTAATGAGGCAGAGGGAGACACTGGACAAAGCATTTCAAATGTTTACACATAATCCCTGGTGTAAGTGATCAGCGTTTAGCACAAGATAAGTGTGAGCTGAGCCTAATGGACACTTTACACGTCCCAACATCAGTCCGATATTGAATACAACGCCGCGGGAGCGCTCTTTTTCTGGGCCGAATTCCAAGATCGCACAGGAGATGTTACACAGCGCGATATCGGCAGGCAACGCCACTGCGATGTGTACGCCCCCTTGTACAGCCGACCCAGGAACGACTAATTAACATGGGAGACAATAGGGGAAGTTGTACTCCACATCGTTGTTGGGCTTTTACACCGCACAATCCAGCCACATCGTCCATCCAATATCGGGGCGTTGGAGAGCAGGCTCATTTTTTCCCGATATCGTTCGGGCATCGTATTGGACATTTACACCATACAACGCACGAACGATATCGGGGCCAACGCACGAACTACGTGACATTTTATCGGAGTTGGGACGCCGATATCGGGACGTGTAGTGGCCATTAGTAAGATCTTTAGGAGGAAAAATAAATCGACAGCAGGTCAAGAATTGCTTTTATTTAATTTATACTGTGCGGTATAGGTGATTAGACGGCTTTATTCTTGGATCGGTGCAATCATAGCAATACCAGATTTAGATCTTATTTTTATGTTTGGCTGCTATTACACAAACGAAGAAACGCTGTGTCTTTGAATTGGTTCACATTTTGCATTGCCTTATATTGAGAGCTCTGCTTTTTCTGTAAATGTGCCAAAATAGTCATGTAAGGGCTTTATTATGTGCGTGACGAGTTGTATTGATAATATTTTCGGCCACATTTTTTTCATTACTTTCTGATTTTTAATAAGCACGTCACCCTCTCCCTCCGTTTGATTCACATATTCTTCACCCACCTCCTCCTTCCTGTTTGTTTCACATATATCGCCCCCACACTCCCTACCCTCTCTCCTTTTCAGTGATTACATTACAGAAAAGGGAGGGGGGTGGGGTGGGAAACAGTGTCTTCAGCTCCTGTATGGAGGGCTTTACACCATCCTTCTGTCACCTCTGCAGGCACTGTCAAGTGACGTCAACTGACCTGATCACGTTGCTGTCTCCCTGACCTGGACTGCCGGTAAAATGTGCTGCTTCCAATGTACAGTGTCTGACACTTGTAAAACTGATTGCAGGAAACCAGCATGTGGCAGTTTCTCTGACCCACTGGCAGCTGACGACGTGTCAGAATAGCTGGCTCCTACCATGGGGGGGGAAGGCAACATATGCAGCCGGCAGGAAGATATCTCGGGCGATGCATCAAAAGGCCCAACGGTGCCCCCCTGCCTGCTGTGCTCAGGGCAGATGTCCCACTAGTGCCCCCCCTAGATACGCCATCGATTATAGAAATGAAAATTCTGCCCATTGCTCTCAAAACAGTTTTATTATATCAAATATATAAAATAATTGTAACAAAAAAAAAGAAAGTTATACATATTTTTATACAAATATAGAACAATGAAATTTAGAAATCAATATATAAACAAGTGACGTCTGAGATAAGTTACAATGAAAGCAAAATCCTTTTGGACCCAAGTTCCCTGCGCTTCAGTTGAAATATCTGATTTCTGTATTCATGATAAAATTTATCGTTTAATACATTGGAGAAGACACGAGCGCGGGTATATCTCCTGCAACTCGCGGACATGCAATCTTGTAGCCATGAGATATGGCGGCAAAAGGAAGGTAGTGTCCATTTGAGCCGTCCAGATAACACCAGAGGTCCAATGTCCCCAGAGAAGAATATGTGAAATGACCAGAGCCCAGGAGGTGCCTGTGAGGATACCAGCAAGGTGACCTGGTGGCTGCAAAAAAATTAAAAATCGGAGAAAGGGGAGGGAGCGAATGCGAGAAAGATGGAAAAAAAGGAGGAGGAGGGTGGAGAAAGGGCGGAGGAGGGTGGAGAAAGGCGGAGGAGGGCGGAAAAGGAGGAGGGAGCGGAGGAGGGCGGAAAAGCAGGAGGGAGCAAAAGGAAGAGGGAGCAAAAGGAGGAGGGAGCAAAAGGAGGAGGGAGCAAAAGGAGGAGGGAGCAAAAGGAGGAGGGAGCAAAAGGAGGTGGGAGCGGAGAAGAGGCGGAAAAGGAGGAGGGAGCGGAGAAGGGCGGAAAAGGAGGAGGGAGCGGAGAAGGGCGGAAAAGGAGGAGGGAGCGGAGAAGGGCGGAAAAGGAGGAGGAGGGGGGGAGAAGGGCGGAAAAGGAGGAGGAGGGGGGGAGAAGGGCGGAAAAGGAGGAGGAGGGGGGGAGAAGGGCGGAAAGGAGGAGGAGGAGGGGGGAGAAGACGGAAATGGAGGAGGGGGAGGGGGAGAAGACGGAAAAGGAGGAGGGGGAGAAGACGGAAAAAGGAGGAGGGGGAGAAGACGGAAAAGGAGGAGGGGGAGAAGACGGAAAAGGAGGAGGGGGAGAAGACGGAAAAGGAGGAGGGGGAGAAGACGGAAAAGGAGGAGGGGGAGAAGACGGAAAAGGAGGAGGAGGGGGGGAGAGAAGGAGGAGGGAGAAGGCGGAAAAGGAGGAGGAGGAGGAGGGGGGAGAAGGCGGAAAAGGAGGAGGAGGAGAGGGGGGAGAAGGCGGAAAAGGAGGAGGAGGAGGGGGGAGAAGGCGGAAAAGGAGGAGGAGGAGGGGGAGAAGGCGGAAAGAGGAGGAGGGGGAAGAAGGCGGAAAAGGAGGAGGAGGAGGGGGGAGAAGGCGGAAAAGGAGGAGGAGGGGGGAGAAGGCGGAAAAAGAGGAGGAGGAGGGGGGAGAAGGCGGAAAAGGAGGAGGAGAGGGGAGAAAGCTTGCCCAAAAGAAAATAAAGGGGCGAGAGACCCCAAGACAGCAAACCCTAGCAAGCTAAGAGATAGAGAGAGGGAGGGTTGTTTGGAGTGATTATACTCATCTGACATTATCAGGCTCCACAGTGTCACCTCTCCAACGGCCTCACATGGATTGTAGAGACGAGCAGTAATGAAATGTTCTCCACAGTGACCCTGCTGTAGATGGGGGAAATCCACAATACCTAGAACAGAAAAAAAAAAAAAATCATGCAGAAACACTCGATACAAGTTGTGCCTGACTCCTATAGAAACAAGGCTAAAATTGATCCGCAGAGTCCGAGGACAGAACACGGCCCGAAAAGTGGAGCCAACTTTTTTTATGTAGTTTCAAACTTCCTGGTGGCCGAGCAGAAACACAGAGTCCTGCGTCCCCCAATACTATTAGTAAGAAAAAAAGTTTTAAAGGGAACCTGTCACCACACAGGGCCTATTAAACTAAAAGCCACCTCCAGCAGCGCCTATGCTGCATTTAGTGCAGGAGTGAACATGGCTCTTGTCCCCCTACCCACCCGGACACCAAAATAATCACTTTATGAGACATTACTTTAGGTCCGGGAGGTATACTCCCCTCCAAGGACCCAAACCCCTCGCTGCTGTTACCCCATCTCCGGGACCCTCCTACTCTGTTCCTTGCAAGTGGTGCAAATCTCTCAGCTCTTGGGCATCTTCGTGAGCTCTGCCTGGAAGCTGAGGTCAGATGGTATTACGTAGGCACCAGATCCCGCCCAGAGTGCTCTTATGCTGTACTAGATGTTGGCCCGATTCTAACGCATCGGGTATTCTAGACTATGTATGTAGTTTATTTATGAAGATTTAAGAATAATGCAAAGGGAAGCTGGGTTTAAATCCTGCGCCAATATCGCTGATTGCTGGCAAGAGAACCGGCCGGGCGCAACGAATCAGCAAAGCGTGGTTGAAATGCCGCGCCAATTTGCGGTCAAACTGTCGCTGTTGCTGATTGATTGGTCAGGCCAGCCGCCTGCGACCAGTAACGCAGGATTTGCGTTACAGACAAAAGTAGACAATTATATAGTAGATACCTACAGCAGTATCGGTGTGCAACGGTGCCAGTGAGCAGTGGTGCCAGAGTCCAGGAGGGGACAGCGGGTGGGTGCGGTCAGGAGAGGGCCAGGGCACAGCGGGCAGGAGGGGGCCGGGTGCAGGCAGTAGGGGGCCGAGGAAAAGCGGACGGGTGCAGGCAGGAGGGGGCTTGGGGACAGCGGCTTGGTGCGGGCAGGAGGGGGCCGGGGAACAGCGGCGGGGTGAGGGCAAGAGGGGGCCCCTCCTGCCCACACCCGGCCGCTGTTCCACGGTTCACTCCTGCCCGCAGCAGAGTGCTTAGCAGAGTATACAGGGGCTCAGTGGTTAGCAGAGTGCGCGGTGGCTCAGTGGTCAGTGCAGCAGCGCGAGACGCAGGATGGGGGTGGGGGGAAGCCGGGGCGAGACGCAGGATGGGGGGTGGGGGGAAGCCGGGGCGAGACGCAGGATGGGGGGGAGCCGGGGGGAGACGCAGGATGGGGGGGGGAAGCCGGGGCGAGACGCAGGATGGGGGGGGGGGGGGGGGGGGGGGGGGGAAGCGGGGCGAGACGCAGGATGGGGGAGGGGGAGCCGGGGTGGGAGACGCAGGATGGGGGAGCCGGGAGGGGTTTTGCAGGATGTAGGCGCTCCTCCTGCCCCCCTCTCTCTGCTGCCCTTACTCCCCCGCTCCTCAATGGTGATAAAAATAAAAAAAGCCCATAAGGATACTTACCCTCCGCAGCCGCGCTCCATCGGTCTTCTAAGTATCCTTATCGGCTTTTTTTATATTTATCATCATTGAGGAGCGGGAATGGGGAGGGGGGGGGTAAATGCGGGCAGGGTGAATGGGGGCCGCGGGGAGCAGGAAGAGCGGATCGGGGCAGGAGGAGCGGGGGTGCAGGAGGGTCCGCCGATGGCGAGAGTGAGGCAGTATTAGCCCCGCTCTCGCTAACGGTTGGCCATCTTGCATAGGGATACAGCCGTCTTCCGTCAGAATGTGACGTCATTTCGATGACATACTGACGGAAGCTGGCTTAGAGTTTTATTAGAATAGATACAGACTGCATGGCTGGGAATCTGGCAAGGAGGGAACAGGCGCAGTCACGCTGTTTCCGCAGGCGCCAGATTCGAATCATGTGAGATGCCCGAGAGCTGAGAGATCTGCGCAGGTGCCGAGGCTGCTTTTGAGGAACAAAGTAGGAGGTCCCTGGGCAGTAGGGGATAAGAGCCACCTTCACAAATGGCTATTTTGGTATAATAGGCCCCATGCGAGCATCATGCCCCCTACCCACGCAGATCCCATCAAGCAGCAGCCCCATGCAAGCATCATGCCCCCCTACCCATGCAGATCGGCCCCATGCGTGCATCATGGCCCCGTACCCACACAGATCCCCATCAAGCAGCAGCCCCGTGCAAGCATCATGCCCCCCCTACCCACGCAGATCAGCCCCATGCAAGCATCATGGCCCCCTACCCACGCAGATCCCCATGCGAGCATCATGCCCTTCTACCCAAGCAGATCCCCATCAAGCAGCATCTCCATGCGAGCAGCATGTCCTTCTACCTACGCAGATCCCCATCAAGCAGCAGCCCCATGCGAGCATCATGCCCCCCTACCCACGCAGATCCCATCAAGCAGCAGCCCCATGCAAGCATCATGCCCCCCTACCCATGCAGGTCGGCCCCATGCGAGCATCATGGCCCCGTACCAACACAGATCCCCATCAAGCAGCAGCCCCATGCAAGCATCATGCCCCCCTACCCACGCAGATCAGCCCCATGCAAGTATCATGGCCCCCTACCCACGCAGATCCCCATGCGAGCATCATGCCCTTCTACCCAAGCAGATCCCCATCAAGCAGCATCTCCATGCGAGCATCATGTCCTTCTACCCACGCAGATCCCCATCAAGCAGCAGCCCCATGCTAGCATCATGCCCCCCTACCCACGCAGATCCCATCAAGCAGCAGCCCCATGCAAGCATCATGCCCCCCTACCCATGCAGATCGGCCCCATGCGTGCATCATGGCCCCGTACCCACACAGATCCCCATCAAGCAGCAGCCCCATGCAAGCATCATGCCCCCTACCCACGCAGATTCCCCATCAAGCAGCAGCCCCATGCAAGCATTATGCTCCTCTAACCACTCAGTTCCCCATGGAGAAAGCAGCAGCCCCATGCAAGCATCATGCCCCCTTACCCACGCAGATCAGCCCCATGGGTGCATCATGCCACCCTACCCACGCAGATCCCTATCAAGCAGCAGCCCCATGCAAGTAACTGCAAAGAACTTGCCCACCTACCCATGCAAATCCCTAGCAAGCAGCATCCCAATGTAAGCATCATGCCCCCCACAGACCCCCAGCAAGCAGTCCCATCACATGTAAGCATCATGCCCCCCACCCGCAGACCCCCAGCAAGCAGTCCCATGTAAGCATTATGTTCCCCTAGCCACTGCCGCAGGCACCCAGCAAACAAGCAGTCCCATGTAAGCAGCAAGCAGTCCCATGTAAGCATTATTTTCCCCTAGCCACTGCCGCAGACCCCCCAGCAAACAAGCAGTCCCATGTAAGCATTATGTTCCCCTACCCACTGAGATCCCTGATAAGCAGTCCCATGTAAACAGACCTCCAACAAGCAGCCCCCCCACAAACCTCCAGCAAGCAGTCGCATGTAAGCATTATGTTCCTCTACCCACTGAGATCCCTGAGAAGCAGTCCCATGTAAATAGACCCCCAGCAAGCAGTCCCCCCACAAACCCCCAGCAAGCAGTCGCATGTAAGCATTATGTTCCTCTACCCACTAAGATCCCTGAGAAGCAGTCCCATGTAAACAGACCTCCAACAAGCAGCCCCCCCACAAACCCCCAGCAAGCAGTCCCCCCACAAAACCCCAGTAAGCAGTCCCATGTAAGCATTATGTTCCTCTACCCACTGAGATCCCTGAGAAGCAGTCCCATGTAAACAGACCCCCAGCAAGCAGTCCCCCCACAAACCCCCAGCAAGCAGTCCCATGTAAGCATTATGTTCCTCTACCCACTGAGATCCCTGAGAAGCAGTCCCATGTAAACAGACCTCCAGCAAGCAGCCCCCCCCCCACAAACCCCCATCAAACAGTCCCATGTAAGCATTATGTTCCTCTACACACTGAGATCCCTGAGAAGCAGTCCTATGTAAACAGACCCCCAGCAAGCAGTCCCATGTAAGCATTGTTCCTCTACCCACTGAGATCCCTGAGCAGTCCCATGTAAACAGACCCCCAGTAAGCAAGCAGTCCTATTTAAGCATTACGCTTCCTTACCTACTCAGATCCCTGAGAAGCAGTTTACACATAGAATCAGATTATCCGCCCCAGCAAATCGACACTGCAGCACGAGGGAAGCTGCCTCACAGAAGCCCGCCATAATCCACACTGCCCGAGGGAAAGGGAGAAGCAGGAGGGAAAAGGAGGGCACGCCCCTGAGATGAGGAGGCCCCGCCTCTTGTAATGACGTCACACCTGCAAGCAGCCTGTATTCTCTAGCATCTACCGATCCTATATACACATACTAAGCTGATCATTATTGGGTTATACACTGGAGCACAGGATCCTATATACACATACTGATCTGATCATTATCGGGTTATACACTGGAGCACAGGATCCTATATACACATACTAAGCTGATCATTATTGGGTTATACACTGGAGCACAGGATCCTATATACACATACTGATCTGATCATTATCGGGTTATACACTGGAGCACAGGATCCTATATACACATACTAAGCTGATCATTATTGGGTTATACACTGGAGCACAGGAGTCTATATACACATACTAAGCTGATCATTATTGGGTTATACACTGGAGCACAGGATCCTATATACACATACTAATCTGATCATTATTGGGTTATACACCGGAGCACAGGATCCTATATACACATACTAAGCTGATCATTATTGTGTTATACACTGGAGCACAGGATCCTATATACACATACTAAGCTGATCATTATTGGGTTATACACTGGAGCACAGGATCCTATATACACATACTGATCTGATCATTATTGGGTTATACACTGGAGCACAGGATCCTATATACACATACTAATCTGATCATTATTGGGTTATACACTGGAGCACAGGAGTCTATATACACATACTAATCTGATCATTATTGGGTTATACACTGGAGCACAGGATCCTATATACACATACTGATCTGATAATTATTGGGTTATACACTGGAGCACAGGATCCTATATACACATACTAATCTGATCATTATTGGGTTATACACTGGAGCACAGGAGTCTATATACACATACTAATCTGATCATTATCGGGTTATACACTGGAGCACAGGAGTCTATATACACATACTAGATTGATATTATTGGGTTATACACACTGGAGCACAGGATCCTATATACACATACTAATCTGATCATTATTGGGTTATACACTGGAGCACAGGATCCTATATACACATACTAATCTGATCATTATTGGGTTATACACTGGAGCACAGGATCTATATACACATACTAAGCTGATCATTATTGGGTTATACACTGGAGCACAGGATCCTATATACACATACTAATCTGATCATTATTGGGTTATACACTGGAGCACAGGATCTATATACACATACTAATCTGATCATTATTGGGTTATACACTGGAGCACAGGAGTCTATATACACATACTAAGCTGATCATTATTGGGTTATACACTGGAGACACAGGATCTATATACACATACTAATCTGATCATTATTGGGTTATACACTGGAGCACAGGATTCCTATATACACATACACTATAGGATACATGATCTATTAATTGTGTCTTATTACACTGGAGCACAGGATCCTATATACACATACTAACTGATCATTATTGGGTTATACACTGGAGCACAGGAGTCTATATACACATACTAATCTGATCATTATTGGGTTATACACTGGAGCACAGGAGAGTCTATATACACATACTAATCTGATCATTATTGGGTTATACACTGGAGCACAGGATCTATATACACATACTGAATGCTGATCATTATTGGGTTATACACTGGAGCACAGGATCTATATACACATACTAATCTGATCATTATTGGGTTATACACTGGAGCACAGGATCTATATACACATACTAATCTGATCATTATTGGGTTATACACTGGAGCAACAAGATACACTGTCATATATACACATACTAAATCTGATCATTATTGGGTTATACACTGGAGCACAGGATCCTATATACACATACTAAGCTGATCATTATTGGGTTATACACTGGAGCACAGGATCCTATATACACATACTAATCTGATCATTATTGGGTTATACACTGGAGCACAGGATCCTATATACACATACTAAGCTGATCATTATTGGGTTATACACTGGAGCACAGGATCCTATATACACATACTAATCTGATCATTATTGGGTTATACACTGGAGCACAGGATCCTATATACACATACTAATCTGATCATTATTGGGTTATACACTGGAGCACAGGATCTATATACACATACTAAGCTGATCATTATTGGGTTATACACTGGAGCACAGGATCCTATATACACATACTAAGCTGATCATTATTGGGTTATACACTGGAGCACAGGATCTATATACACATACTAAGTCTGATCATTATTGGGTTATACACTGGAGCACAGGATCCTATATACACATACTAATCTGATCATTATTGGGTTATACACTGGAGCACAGGATCCTATATACACATACTAATCTGATCATTATTGGGTTATACACTGGAGCACAGGATCCTATATACACATACTAAGCTGATCATTATTGGGTTATACACTGGAGCACAGGATCCTATATACACATACTAATCTGATCATTATTGGGTTATACACTGGAGCACAGGATCCTATATACACATACTAATCTGATCATTATTGGGTTATACACTGGAGCACTGGAGCACAGATCTATATACACATACTAAGCTGATCATTATTGGGTTATACACTGGAGCACAGGAGTCTATATACACATACTAAGCTGATCATTATTGGGTTATACACTGGAGCACAGGAGTCTATATACACATACTAAGCTGATCATTATTGGGTTATACACTGGAGCACAGGATCCTATATACACATACTAACTGATCATTATTGGGTTATACACTGGAGCACAGGATCCTATATACACATACTAACTGATCATTATTGGGTTATACACTGGAGCACAGGATCTATATACACATACTAAGCTGATCATTATTGGGTTATACACTGGAGCACAGGAGTCTATATACACATACTAAGCTGATCATTATTGGGTTATACACTGGAGCACAGGATCCTATATACACATACTAACTGATCATTATTGGGTTATACACTGGAGCACAGGATCCTATATACACATACTAATCTGATCATTATTGGGTTATACACTGGAGCACAGGATCCTATATACACATACTAATCTGATCATTATTGGGTTATACACTGGAGCACAGGAGTCTATATACACATACTAATCTGATCATTATTGGGTTATACACTGGAGCACAGGACCCTATATACACATACTAAGCTGATGATTATTGGGTTATACACTGGAGCACAGGATCCTATATACATATACTAATCTGATCATTATTGGGTTATACACTGGAGCACAGGATCCTATATACACATACTAATCTGATCATTATTGGGTTATACACCGGAGCACAGGATCCTATATACACATACTAATCTGATCATTATTGGGTTATACACCGGAGCACAGGAGTCTATATACACATACTAAGCTGATCATTATTGGGTTATACACTGGAGCACAGGAGTCTATATACACATACTAATCTGATCATTATTGGGTTATACACTGGAGCACGGGATCCTATATACACATACTAACCTGATCATTATTGGGTTATACACTGGAGCACAGGACCCTATATACACATACTAAGCTGATGATTATTGGGTTATACACTGGAGCACAGGAGTCTATATACACATACTAAGCTGATCATTATTGGGTTATACACTGGAGCACAGGATCCTATATACACATACTAATCTGATCATTATTGGGTTATACACCGGAGCACAGGAGTCTATATACACATACTAAGCTGATCATTATTGGGTTATACACCGGAGCACAGGAGTCTATATACACATACTAATCTGATCATTATTGGGTTATACACCGGAGCACGGGATCCTATATACACATACTAACCTGATCATTATTGGGTTTATACACTGGAGCACAGGAGTCTATATACACATACTAATCTGATCATTATTGGTTATACACTGGAGCACAGGATCCTATATACACATACTAATCTGATGATTATTGGGTTATACACTGGAGCACAGGAGTCTATATACACATACTAAGCTGATGATTATTGGGTTATACACTGGAGCACAGGAGTCTATATACACATACTAAGCTGATGATTATTGGGTTATACACTGGAGCACAGGAGTCTATATAACATACTAAGCTGATGATTATTGGGTTATACACTGGAGCACAGGATCCTATATACACATACTAATCTGATCATTATTGGGTTATACACCGGAGCACAGGATCCTATATACACATACTGATCTGATCATTATTGGGTTATACACTGGAGCACAGGAGTCTATATATACATACTGATCTGATCATTACACTGGAGCACAGGAGTCTATATACACATACTAATCTGATCATTATGGGTTATACACTGGAGCACAGGAGTCTATATACACATACTAAGCTGATGATTATTGGGTTATACACTGGAGCACAGGAGTCTATATACACATACTAAGCTGATGATTATTGGGTTATACACTGGAGCACAGGATCCTATATACACATACTAATCTGATCATTATTGGGTTATACACCGGAGCACAGGATCCTATATACACATACTGATCTGATCATTATTGGGTTATACACTGGAGCACAGGAGTCTATATATACATACTGATCTGATCATTACACTGGAGCACAGGAGTCTATATACACATACTAATCTGATCATTATTGGGTTATACACTGGAGCACAGGAGTCTATATACACATACTAATCTGATCATTATTGGGTTATACACTGGAGCACAGGACCCTATATACACATACTAAGCTGATGATTATTGGGTTATACACTGGAGCACAGGATCCTATATACACATACTAAGCTGATCATTATTGGGTTATACACTGGAGCACAGGATCCTATATACACATACTAATCTGATCATTATCGGGTTATACACTGGAGCACAGGAGTCTATATACACATACTGATCTGATCATTATTGGGTTATACACTGGAGCACAGGATCCTATATACACATACTAAGCTGATCATTATTGGGTTATACACTGGAGCACAGGAGTCTATATACACATACTGATCTGATCATTATTGGGTTATACACTGGAGCACAGGAGTCTATATACACATACTGATCTGATCATTATTGGGTTATACACTGGAGCACAGGAGTCTATATACACATACTGATCTGATCATTATTGGGTTATACACCGGAGCACAGGATCCTATATACACATACTAAGCTGATGATTATTGGGTTATACACTGGGGCACAGGACCCTATATACACATACTAAGCTGATCATTATTGGGTTATACACTGGAGCACAGGATCCTATATACACATACTAAGCTGATCATTATTGGGTTATACACTGGAGCACAGGATCCTATATACACATACTGATCTGATCATTATTGGGTTATACACTGGAGCACAGGAGTCTATATACACATACTAAGCTGATCATTATTGGGTTATAACCGGAGCACAGGATCCTATATACACATACTAAGCTGATCATTATTGGGTTATACACTGGAGCACAGGAGTCTATATACACATACTAAGCTGATCATTATTGGGTTATACACTGGAGCACAGGAGTCTATATACACATAGTAATCTGATCATTATTGGGTTATACACTGGAGCACAGGATCCTATATACACATACTAAGCTGATCATTATTGGGTTATACACTGGAGCACAGGAGTCTATATACACATACTAAGCTGATCATTATTGGGTTATACACTGGAGCACAGGATCCTATATACACATACTAATCTGATCATTATTGGGTTATACACTGGAGCACAGGATCCTATATACACATACTAATCTGATCATTATTGGGTTATACACTGGAGCACAGGATCCTATATACACATACTAATCTGATCATTATTGGGTTATACACTGGAGCACAGGAGTCTATATACACATACTAATCTGATCATTATTGGGTTATACACTGGAGCACAGGACCCTATATAAACATACTAAGCTGATCATTATTGGGTTATACACTGGAGCACAGGATCCTATATACACATACTGATCTGATCATTATTGGGTTATACACTGGAGCACAGGAGTCTATATATACATACTGATTAGGGATGAGCGAGTCTACTCGCTAGGACTCGTTACTCGGCGATTCTTAAGGGACTCGCTGGACTCGGTAATCGGCGAGTCTTTTAGCGAATACTCGCTCAGTAACGAGTCCAATGCCAGTAAATGGCAATCCTAGTTTTGTCAGAGTTTACTTTCTCTCACTCGCTAGACTCACTAGACTCGCTATATCACATCGCTATATAGCTTGAATCTCCCCAAACAGCAGCGAGTCTACGAGTCCGATTCCTAGCGAGTCTGCGATTCCGAGTCCTGTATTCTCTATTCGGGACTCGCGAATCCAGAATCTTTTATGTTACTAGTCAGCATTGCGTGTTAGGTCAGAAAACTTGTGAAGAAGGACAAGCATGTTAGCCAATCATAGTCAGTAATGCCACAGCATTCTTGGTTGTGGCATTACTATGATTGGCTGCTGTCCATCGTGATGTATGACAGGCAAGGCAGTATATAAGGCTTGCCCCCGCCATTTTGGGCACATTCCTGAGAAGAGCTGACCTAGTGCAGGGAGACTTGGAGCAGATCTAGGGACAGTTAGGCAGTGTAGGAGTCACATCTAACCCAAAAGTTCTTTTCAGAACTAACAGGACGCAGTGTAGGAGTCAAGATTCCTCACACATAACCCAAAAGTTCTTTTCAGAACTACCAGGACGGAGGATTGCTGTACAGGACTGTAAGGAAGGGGAGATAGGAGCAGCCTTACAGTGAATCCAGCACCATCCTCAGAGCTTAGTTCACCCAGCTTTCCGCAGAGCTGTAATCCTAAGCTTTTTCTTATTTTTGGCACTAGTCTACCAAATAATTTTGGTGCCATTTTTCCACAAAAAATTTCCTGTGCCAGTGCGTTGCTGTACGGTGTCCTGCCTGCAGCTCGCACGGTACTTGTAACATTGCACGCAGCCAGCACCGCAGCCTAATAGTGCCTGGTTCTGCGTACTAAATAATTTTTTTCCTGTGCCAGTGCGTTGCTGTACGGTGTCCTGCCTGCAGCTCGCACGGTACTTGTAACATTGCACGCAGCCAGCACCGCAGCCTAATAGTGCCTGGTTCTGCGTAATAAACAATTTTTTTTCCTGTACCAGTGCGTTGCTGTACGGTGTCCTGCCTGCAGCTCGCACGGTACTTGTAACATTCCACGCAGCCAGCACCGCAGCCTAATAGTGCCTGGTTCTGCGTACTAAACAATTTTTTCCTGTGCCAGTGCATTGCTGTACGGTGTCCTGCCTGCAGCTCGCACGGTACTTGTAACATTCCACGCAGCCAGCACCGCAGCCTAATAGTGCCTGGTTCTGCGTACTAAACAATTTTTTCCTGTGCCAGTGCGTTGCTGTACGGTGTCCTGCCTGCAGCTCGCACGGTACTTGTAACATTTTACGCAGCCAGCATTGCAGTCTAACAGTGCCTGGTTCTGCGTACTAAACAATTTTTTCCTGTGCCAGTGCGTTGCTGTACGGTGTCCTGCCTGCAGCTCGCACGGTACTTGTAACATTGCACGCAGCCAGCACCGCAGCCTAATAGTGCCTGGTTCTGCGTACTAAACAATTTTTTCCTGTGCCAGTGCGTTGCTGTACGGTGTCCTGCCTGCAGCTCGCACGGTACTTGTAACATTTTACGCAGCCAGCATTGCAGTCTAACAGTGCCTGGTTCTGCGTACTAAACAATTTTTTCCTGTGCCAGTGCGTTGCTGTACGGTGTCCTGCCTGCAGCTCGCACGGTACTTGTAACATTTTACGCAGCCAGCATTGCAGTCTAACAGTGCCTGGTTCTGCGTACTAAACAATTTTTTTCCTGTGCCAGTGCGTTGCTGTACGGTGTCCTGCCTGCAGCTCGCACGGTACTTGTAACATTGCACGCAGCCAGCACCGCAGCCTAATAGTGCCTGGTTCTGCGTACTAAACAATTTTTTCCTGTGCCAGTGCGTTGCTGTACGGTGTCTTGCCTGCAGCTCGCACGGTACTTGTAACATTGCACGCAGCCAGCATTGCAGTCTAACAGTGCCTGGTTCTGCGTACTAAACAATTTTTTCCTGTGCCAGTGCGTTGCTGTACGGTGTCCTGCCTGCAGCTCGCACGGTACTTGTAACATTGCACGCAGCCAGCACCGCAGCCTAATAGTGCCTGGTTCTGCGTACTAAACAATTTTTTCCTGTGCCAGTGCGTTGCTGTACGGTGTCCTGCCTGCAGCTCGCACAATACTTGTAACATTGCACGCAGCCAGCACCGCAGCCTAATAGTGCCTGGTTCTGCGTACTAAACAATTTTTTCCTGTGCCAGTGCGTTGCTGTACGGTGTCCTGCCTGCAGCTCGCACGGTACTTGTAACATTTTACGCAGCCAGCATTGCAGTCTAACAGTGCCTGGTTCTGCGTACCAAACAATTTTTTTTCCTGTGCCAGTGCGTTGCTGTACGGTGTCCTGCCTGCAGCTCGCACGGTACTTGTAACATTGCACGCAGCCAGCATTGCAGTCTAACAGTGCCTGGTTCTGCGTACTAAACAATTTTTTCCTGTGCCAGTGCGTTGCTGTACGGTGTCCTGCCTGCAGCTCGCACGGTACCTTCCATCTGTCTTAAAATATCTTAGCCTCTAGTGTGTACCTTTCACGAAATAGTACAAGCTACTTGTTTTACAAGCCCCCAGAAAGCCACCAGAAATTATAAAATGTCACCCAAAAAACCAAATCCCAAAAAAAGTGTTGCTAAGGGACAGGGACGAGGTACAGGCATTGGTAGTCGTGGCCAACTATCCACCAGTTCGGGCAGACAGACGAGGATTGATCGATCGTTCCTCCTGTCTAACTTTCCCCGTCAGGAAAGTAAACGAGTATTGAGGCCGGAAGACGAACACCATCTAACGTCTTGGCTGGCAGACAAGACCTCAACAACAGGTTCTTGCAGCACTCAAGGTTCCTTGAGCACTGTGTCTACTGTTGGTACATACCATGCTGGGTCATCTAATCCACAACCTCTTCACAGTTCCTCAGACCAACAGCAGCCCCATGAAAATGTTGACACAGACATGGGTCACTCAGATGACTTATTTGGTACATATAATCCTTTACATGAATCCGGTTTGCCAGACTCCGTAGTAGATGAGATACTTGATGAAGAATTGTCCAATCATGGACAAGTTTTAGAGACACCCCGGCCACATGAACGTGTCTTTCAGCAAAGTCTTAGACCGTCTCAGGAGTTGGAGGATGATGATGATGAGACAGTGACACACTTGTCATCTGGGGAGCAAAATCAATCTTGTTATCGGGAAGATTTAGAAGAGGAAGGGGTTGATGATGAGACAACTGATCCCACGTGGAATGTTGCGATGCAGAGCCAGCAGAGCAGCACGGAGGAAGAAAGTGTGTATGTCCCACCAACAAAGGCACCAAGGCCTACTCCTCCCACCAGAACTGAAAGAGTCACCACTGTTGCCCAAAATGTGTCCACTGTGGCTCAAAATTTGTCAACTGTTGGCCAAAATGTCTCAAATGTGGGCCTGAGTAATCCCTCAGGGAGTACAGTCAAGCATAGAGGTCGGTCAGCCACTGTGTGGAAATTTTTTAAAGATGGCCCTTCTCAAGAAAATGTGGTCATCTGTACCATCTGCCATGCAAGGCTAAGCAGAGGCCACGGGAAAGGAAACCAGAGCACCAGCAGTATGCGGAAGCACATGGCTGGTCAGCACCCTATTCAGTGGTCAAAAGTGCAGCCTTCCACAACAGTGTCATCTGACCCAAAGACTGCCACGGTAACTCAGATCCGTCCGTCACAATCAAGTGTTGCTGAAGCTGGTCCAGCTCAGATGTACTCATCACAAGCAACGGTTGCAGAGAGACTGAACACGAGTGCAGACAGTTCTCGGTCAGCAACATCCTTACAGTTATCAGTGACACAGCTGTACGAAAGGAAGCAGAAATACCACTCTTCCCACCCATTAGCCAAAAAAATAAATGCCCAGATAGCTAAGTTGTTAGCAGTCGAGATGTTGCCGTTTAGGCTTGTGGGTACAGACTCTTTCCGTGAGCTTTTGGCTGTGGCAGTACCACGCTACTCGGTTCCAAGCCGCCACTACTTTTCACGTTGTGCCGTCCCCCCGCGTTACATGAGCATGTCATTAACAACCTCAAGCGTGCCCTCACCAACGCTGTAACCGGGAAAGTACACCTTACTACGGACACGTGGACAAGCAGTTCAGGACAGGGCCGGTACATCTCGCTCACCGCGCATTGGATCAACGTTGTGGAGAGTGTGCCAAACGATGTTAGTGTTACATCAAACATCCTACCCACGCCACGGATAGCTGGCACAACCTCATTCAGGGTCTCTGCATCATCCTATATGTCCACTACACCATCTTCCGCTTCCTCGACCAATCCTCAATTGCCCTCAACATCACGGCCAAGTTGGGAGGTTTGCTGCAGTGCTTCAGCAAGACGCCAACAGGCTCTGCTGAAGCTGATCTGTTTAGGTCACACACCGCACACTGCAGTAGAGCTGTTGAAAGGTCTGAAGCAACAGACAGATGAGTGGCTATCCCCACTCCAACTCCAGACCGGTCTCGTGGTGAGCGACAATGGTCGTAACCTAGTGGCTGCACTAAAGCTCGGAAACCTTGTGCACGTGCCTTGCATGGCTCACGTGCTGAATCTAGTAGTGCAGAAATTCCTGCGTACATACCCAGAGCTATCTGACCTACTGGAGAAGGTGCGTCGAGTTTGCGCACATTTTCGTCATTCGTCAACAGCGGTTGGAAAACTTTCATTGCTTCAAAAGCAATTGAATTTGCCCAACCACAGACTCATTTGTGACATGCCGACACGATGGAACTCTACATTCCATATGTTATCGAGGATCAATGAGCAGCAGAGGGCAATATCCGAGTATCAGTTGCAACATGCCCGTCAGACCGGCAGTCAGCCACGACATATTAGTACAATGGAGTGGGTGTGGATCGCTGACACATCTGAGGTTCTTGATAATTTTGACTACTGCACAAAACTGGTGAGCGGTGATCAGTCCATCATCAGTGTCACTATACCCATGCTGTGTCTGCTGAAAGAATCCCTCATTAATCAGAAAAATGAAGCATTGAGAGCCCAGCAGATGGCTATGGAGCCAGATTTAAACAGCGCAGTACCTAGCCAGCAAAGCCAGTATGACCAGGCAACATTGGCTCCTGAAGAGGAACAGGAGCAAGACGATGAAGAGGATTTATTTTTTGTTGGTGCCGATGTCAACCCAGATGGTACTCACAACCCCAGCTTTGTGTCTGTCCACCATGGGTGGCCTGGAGAGGAGGAGGCGGAGACAGACTTTGCGGATACAATGGGTATTGAACATCGTTCTGAGGACACTGAAGACATGACTCTATGCAGCTTAGGACACATGGCTGACTTCATGTTGACTTGTCTGCTAGAAGACCCACGAGTGATTAACATATTGCACAACGACCTCTACTGGTTGGCCACCTTTCTGGACCCACGTTATAAAGATAAATTCACCTCGCTGCTGTTTCAGTCACCACGTGGCTTGACAATTGACTATTTCAAGAGGGTTCTTGTGGATAATATGCTTCTAATATCACCGTCAGACAACACTCTGCCCATAGGTAGCAACTCTGTGCAACAGCAGCCTTTGGTCGGGGCACAATCATCCACGCTGTCCAGAAGAGATGCTGGAAAGATGTCCGCAAAGTGGGCTATGTTCAATAAGCCATCGAACCTGCAGCGCCATGTTGCTCCAGTAACCATCTCTCGGAGACAGAAACTTACCAACATGGTACAAGAATACTTAAGTGACAGTACCTGCTTCCTGACTGATGCCGCAGTCCCGTTTAATTACTGGGTCTCCAAGCTCCACACTTGGACAGAGCTCTCGTTGTATGCCTTGGAGGTGCTGGCATGCCCTGCAGCTAGTGTGACATCAGAGCGGGTTTTCAGTGCCGCTGGGGGTATCATAACTGATACCAGGACACGTCTTACTCCAGAGAATGCAGACAGGCTTACTCTAATTAAGTTTAATAGGAACTGGATTTCACAAGACTTCTTGAGCCCTGAAGACGACAGTACTCAGAGCTGAAGTGCCACGTTCAACATCAATATGATATAATTAATCATTGTATTATATTGTGTCTTTTTGGTACAAGCAGTATGTACAAGACCAGTAACGATTTGCGTAACCATGTTCCTGCAACCTGGTAATGAGGCTGCTTCATCTTAAACCAACACTATACCTTAACTTCGGTTTCATTAACCATCACAACACCTTTTGACAAGGAATCAACCTTTATTTTCTGTTAGCAAACATTTAAAAGCCCCTTGGGCTAATTTTTGGAGCCACCCTGGCTAACAAGCTGATCATGGCCCTTAGGCCTGCATTTATACCCAAAATGCAAAACAGCCCCTTGGGGTAATTTTTGGAGACACCCAGCCTAAGAGGCTTATCATGGCCCTTAGGCCTGCATTTACACCCAAAATGCCAAACAGCCCCTTGGGCTAATTTTTGGAGCCACCCAGGCTAACAAGCTTATCATGGCCGGTAGGCCTGCATTTATACCCAAATTGCCAAACAGCCCCTTGGGCTAATTGTTTGAGGCAACAAGCCTATGCCTGCATCGAAGACGTTGCTTGTACTATGATCCTGCTGTAGCCTGGCGAAGGGTCCCACTCTACGCTACGGAGATAACGCATAGACGTTGTGTGTTGCAAGTAGACGTCCCAGCCTCTCGCATCTGTGTTCCTAGTGTTGTTAACATACCGAGTCATTAAGTAACCCCCCCCAAACACAGGCACTATTTCTTTGTTAGCAACATTGCTATGTGCAGTAATGAGTTTACACGTACTAACCAAGGTGCCCTCATGCGCCATGCAGGCCGTAAAGTACTTGCTAATGATGATGACTTTAAGGCCACCCACAAAACAACCTACACATCCATTCCCTGAAAAAAGACAGACACAAAGCATTTTTTTTTAAAATCTGTATTATTATGCCTTAATGGCAAAGATGTCAGATTTTTTTTTTTTTTTTTTTTTTTTTTTTTTTTAAGCTTTCGAAAAGCAACGTAAAAAACAGAAATAAAGATGTAAAAAGTGCAAACATGCACTATTTACATTAACAAACAAAAAAAAAAAAGTTGAACCTACAGCTGGTGGTAGGTGGGACGATTGTGTGGGGTAGCCTCTACACCGCCACCATCACCCTGGTCATGGAGGAGGTCCAGGGCCCCATGGATACCCTCCCCCACTGCTTGTAACCCTGTAGGTTGGGTCACCTGGGCCGGTCTCTCAAAATGGCCTTGGGTTGGGAGGTGCATGTGGGTTGGCCAGAAAGGTTGGTACGGCCTCTGGGTTGCCACATAGCTGTCCCGCCGTGGTGTCTGTCTGTCCAGAATGTTTGCACCAGATTGCTGCCACCCCTCCAAATATGAAAAGACCTGGGCAGGGTGGTTTGGAGGCCGACATGCATCGATGACAATATGTATGGCTGACCATGCCCGCAGTCGTCTCTCGAATGGAATGTCATCCAAGAACGGTAGGAGACTGTGGGCAAAGTCAGCATTACTTTGTGCACGATTTTCTGGCCCTGCAACAACCTCCTCTGGCGGCCGGACATGCCCCAAAGCTGGGGTTGGTGCTGGTGGCGACGGTGGTGTTGGTGCTGGTGCTGGTGGCGGCGGTGGTGGTGGTGTTGTTGCTGGTGGCGGCGGTGGTGGTGGTGTTTGTGCTGGTGGCGGCGGCGGTGGTGGTGTTGGAGCTGGTGGCGGCGGCGGTGGTGGTATTCCACCAGCTTGGCCTTGGTCCTCCACTTCCGGGGCTTCTGGGGCCTCCCTCGCCTGTTCAGGCAGCTGTTGTGGTGCACGGCGCCTGCGGTAGTGAACCTCTCTGTGGGTAAAGGCCAAAAAAGTTTGGTGAATGCATTGCATTTATAAACAAAAACATAGGTCAAACATTAAGTTGCACGCTTTTTTGACTGTGTATCAGTGTGTTCTGAATCAGATATTTTTTATTATTATTAAAGAATAACCAACTCTACATAACATAAAGGAATACGTCACTTTGTTTGCTAATTCCATAATAATACATAATTTTTCCACACATTATTAACCCCCCCCATCCCATCTAATCTAGACGATCAATAACACCAATGTTTCACATGAAAAAAAACGTCCACCTGACTTCACTTTTAACTTGACATACTTACCGTATATACTCGCGTATAAGCCGAGTTTTTCAGCCCAAAAATTGGGCTGAAAAGTCCCCCCCTCGGCTTATACGCGAGTCATACGGCCCCCCTCAAAGTTTGGCGCCCCCACCTCAGTTTCTGGGCCCCCCCGCATGCAGCGCTGCACATATACATTACGTGTCTAGCAGCTGTTACCCTCCGTGGCAGATCGCGGCTCCCGGCTCCGGGCTCCATCTTCCTCTCTGTCTTCCTGGTTGTCATGTGACCGGCGCGATGACGTCATCGCGCCGGTCACAAAGCAGGAAGACAGCGAGGAAGATGGAGCCCGGAGCCGGGAGCCGCGATCTGCCACCGGAGGGTAACAGCTGCTAGACACGTAATGTATATGTGCAGCGCTGCATGCGGGGGGGCCCAGAAACTGAGGTGGGGGCGCCAAATTATGAGTGGGGCCCTGTATACTACCACTGGGGCTATATACTACCACTGGGGCTATATACTACCACTGGGGCTATATACTACCACTGGGGCTATATACTACCACTGGGGCTGTATATATACTACCACTGGGGCTATATACTACCACTGGGGCTGTATATTTACTACCACTGGGGCTATATACTACCACTGGGGCTGTATACTACTACTGGGGCTATATACTACCACTGGGGCTATATACTACCACTGGGGCTGTATATATACTACCACTGGGGCTGTATATATACTACCACTGGGGCTATATACTACCACTGGGGCTGTATACTACTACTGGGGCTATATACTACCACTGGGGCTATATACTACCACTGGGGCTGTATGTATACTACCACTGGGGCTATATACTACCACTGGGGCTGTATACTACCACTGGGGCTATATACTACCACTGGGGCTGTATACTACCACTGGGGCTGTATATATACTACCACTGGGGCTGTATACTACTACTGGGGCTGTATACTACTACTGGGGCTATATACTACCACTGGGGCTATATACTACCACTGGGGCTGTATATATACTACCACTGGGGCTATATACTACCACTGGGGCTGTATATACTACTGGGGCTGCGTGTATACTACCACTGGGGCTGCTGCTGTATACTACCACTGGGGATGCTGCTGTATACTACCACTGGGGCTGCTGTGATATACCTCTGGGGCTGCTGTATACTACCACTGGGGCTGCTGCTGTATATACCACTGGGGCTGCTGCTGTAACACTGCTGGGGCCTGTATATACCACTGGGGAGGCTGCTGTATACCACACTGCTGGGGGCTGTATACCTGTGCTGGGGTCCACCCTCGGCTTATACACGAGTCAATAAATTTTCCCAGGTTTTGGGGGCAAAAGTAGGGGGGTCGGCTTATACACGGGTCGGCTTATACACGAGTATATACGGTCAGGGCCGGCCCTTGGCATGTGCGAGTCGTGCGGCCGCACAGGGCGCCACGCTCCAGGGGGCGCCGCAGGGAGACAGCTGTCATTGTTATTTGCTGCCCTGCTCCCGCTCCCAGGGGCTTTGCTAGATCTGTGCGGCTGCTAGTAGACAGAGGACGGCATCCGCAGGGGCGCCCGGTGGTAGCGCGGGCTCCCTGCTGATGCCACTCTCTCTACTATAGTCCTGGCCGCTGCCGCCGCCGCGTTATCCCCCCCCACCCTGCAGTGTGAGCCCACCTGTGGAGCTGCACAGGCCTGTGCTTACAGGACCTGTGATGATGTCAATGAAGGGGGAGGAGTCAGGGATCACATGATCAGCATCTCCGACTATGCAGGGCAGCTTCCACCAAGCAGGAAGTGAAGAGGTAAAGAAATGAGTTTGTGAAAAGAGGTGAAGAAATGGATGAGGTGAGTTTGTGATGGATCAAGAGGGATGTATAGTGTGAATGTAGCAGAGCTGCGTGTGTATGAGGTGTAAGGAGTGGAGCCGAGTGTGTACAAGGTGTATGGAGCTGAGTGTGTATGAGGTGTTCGGAGCGGAGCCGAGTGTGCACGAGGTGTATGAAGCGGAGTCGCGTGTGCACGAGGTGTACGGAGCGGAGCCGAGTGTGTATGAGGTGTAAGGAGCGGAGCCGAGTGTGTATGAGGTGTACAGAGCGGAGCCGTGTGTGTACGTGGTGTACGGAGCAGAGCCGCGTGTGTACGGAGCAGAGCCGCGTGTGTACGTGGTGTATGGAGCGGAGACGTGTGTACGAGGTGTACAGAGCGGAGCCGAGTGTGTACGAGGTGTACGGAGCTGAGCCGAGTGTGTACGAGGTGTACGGAGCTGAGCCGAGTGTGTACGAGGTGTACGGAGCTGAGCCGAGTGTGTACGAGGTGTACGGAGCTGAGCCGAGTGTGTACGAGGTGTACGGAGCTGAGCCGAGTGTGTACGAGGTGTACGGAGCTGAGCCGAGTGTGTACGAGGTGTACGGAGCTGAGCCGAGTGTGTACGAGGTGTACGGAGCTGAGCCGAGTGTGTACGAGGTGTACGGAGCTGAGCCGAGTGTGTACGAGGTGTACGGAGCTGAGCCGAGTGTGTACGAGGTGTACGGAGCTGAGCCGAGTGTGTACGAGGTGTACGGAGCTGAGCCGAGTGTGTACGAGGTGTACGGAGCTGAGCCGAGTGTGTACGAGGTGTACGGAGCTGAGCCGAGTGTGTACGAGGTGTACGGAGCTGAGCCGCGTGTGTACGAGGTGTACGGAGCGGAGACGCGTGTGTACGAGGTGTACGGAGCGGAGACGCGTGTGTACGTGGTGTACGGAGCGGAGCCGCGTGTGTACGAGGTGTACGGAGCGGAGCCGCGTGTGTACGAGGTGTACGGAGCAGAGCCGCGTGTGTACGAGGTGTACGGAGCAGAGCCGCGTGTGTACGAGGTGTACGGAGCAGAGCCGCGTGTGTACGAGGTGTACGGAGCAGAGCCGCGTGTGTACGAGGTGTACGGAGCAGAGCCGCGTGTGTACGAGGTGTACGGAGCTGAGCCGAGTGTGTACGTGGTGTACGGAGCAGAGCCGCGTGTGTACGTGGTGTACGGAGCTGAGCCGAGTGTGTACGAGGTGTACGGAGCTGAGCCGAGTGTGCACGAGGTGTACGGAGCGGAGCCGAGTGTGCACGAGGTGTACGGAGCGGAGCCGAGTGTGCACGAGGTGTACGGAGCGGAGCCGAGTGTGCACGAGGTGTACGGAGCGGAGCCGAGTGTGCACGAGGTGTACGGAGCGGAGCCGAGTGTGCACGAGGAGTACGGAGCGGAGCCGAGTGTGCACGAGGAGTACGGAGCGGAGCCGAGTGTGCACGAGGAGTACGGAGCGGAGCCGAGTGTGTACGGAGCGGAGCTGAGTGTGTATGAGGTGTACTGAGCAGAGTAACGTGTGTACGGAGCTGAGCCACGTGTACGAGGTGTGCGGAGCCGTGTGTTTCCAGAGTGGAGCCGAGTTTGTACGAGGTGTACCAAGCAGAGCCATGTGTGTACGAGGTGTATGGAGCGGAGCCACGTGTGTACGAGGTGTACGGAGCGGAGCCGTGTGTGTACGAGGTGTATGGAGCGGAGCCGAATGTGTACGAGGTGTATGGAGTGGAGCCGAGTGTGTATGAGGTGTATGGAGTGGAGCCGAGTGTGTACGAGGTGTATGGAGCAGAGCCGCGTGTGTACGAAGTGTACGGAGCGGAGCATTATACTATATGGAGGAATGTGGGGGTGTATTGTACTATATGTCATGCTTTAAGTGTGCAATATACTATATGGAGGACTGTGGCGTGCATTATACTAAATGGAGGACTTTGGGTGTGCATTCTAGATAGAGAACTGTGTGGGTGCATTATTCTATATGGAGAAATGTGGGGGTGCATTATTCTATATGGAGGTCTGTGGGTGTGCAATCTTGTATATAAAAGCCGGAAGGATTTGTGACCTCACATCCGTCACTTTGTCCCAACGTCCGGCAGAGCTATACCCGCTCAGGGTGAGCCAAGATGGCGGCCGTAAGCGGGAGCCGGGACTCATAGAGCCCGCTACGCTTATGGCAGCCCTCCCTAACACATACACACACACACACACACAACACACGCACACACAGTCGCCAACTTACCACCCCCTCCGTCTTCTTCCACCCGACATGTCTCCCACCTGCCGACATGCCTGGAGACTGGATCCAATACGGCGTCCGGGAAGTCTCGCGAGACTTCCCGGACGCCATATTGGATCCATGGCTCTAGGGGTGGCGACATACTTTCTCCAAGATGGCATCCGGGAAGTCTCGCGAGAGTTCCTGGACGCCATATTGGATCCAGTCCTGGGTGCAGCGACATGTCGGGACTCAGGAAGACGCAGGCGTCAGGGAAGAAGCAGGGACGGTGGTAAGTATATCGGAGTGTGTGTCCGTCCGCCCCACCGCTGACCACTCTGCCCACCGCTGACCACTCTGCCCTGCGCTGACCACTCTGCCCACACAGCGCCGCTGCGCTGACCACTCTGCCCACACAGCGCCGCTGCGCTGACCACCCTGCCCACACAGCGCCGCTGCGCTCACCACCCTGCCCACACAGCCCCGCTGCACTGACCACCCTGCCCACACAGCGCCGCTGTGCTGACCACCCTGCCCATACAGCGCCGCTGTGCTGACCACCCTGCCCACACAGCGCCGCTGCACTGACCACCCTGCCCACACAGCGCCGCTGCACTGACCACCCTGCCCACACAGCGCCGCTGCGCTGCCCACTCTGCCCACCGCACTCGCTGCTAACCACTGAGCCACCGCGCAGTGCTAACCACTGAGCCACAGCCCAGTGCTAACCACTGAGCCACCGCGCAGTGCTAACCACTGAGCCACCGCGCAGTGCTAACCACTGAGCCACCGCGCAGTGCTAACCACTGAGCCACCGCGCACTGCTAACCACTGAGCCACCGCGCAGTGCTAACCACTGAGCCACCGCGCACTGCTAACCACTGAGCCACCGCGCACTGCTAACCACTAAGCTGCCTTACAGTGCTCCATCCACCCTCACCCCGCCGCTTTGTCCTCCATCATCCTCCTCCCACCGCTCTGTGCTCCGTCCTCCCCCTGCCTGTACCATTCCATCATCCTCCATCGCTTCCTCCTCCTTCCTTTGTCCGCCTCCTCTCCACCACTCCATCCTCCCCCTGCCTGGGCTGCTCCATCCTCCTCCACCCCACCGCTTCGTCCTCTGTCCTCCTCCTGCCGCTCTGTCTCTCCCCCTGCCGCTCTGTTCTCCCCTGCCGCTCTGTCCTCCCCCTGCCCGCTCTGTCCTCCCCCTGTCGTTCTGTCCTCCCCCTGCCTGTGCCGCTCCATCCTCCCCCACCGCTCCTCCGCCTTCCTTTGTCCTCTTCACCTCCGCACTCCATCCCCGTCCTCCCCCTGCCCGTGCTGCTTCGTCCTCCCCCACCTCACTGCTTCATCCTACACCCCCTCCCTCCCGCCACTCTGTGCTTAGTCTCCCCATGCCCTTCGTCCTCCCCCTGCTGTGCCACTCACCCCCCACCCCACCGCTTCCTCCTCCTTCCTTTTCCTTCCTCACCTCCGCCACTCTATCCTCCGTCCTCCCCCTGCCTATGCTGCTCCGTTCTCTCCCACCCCGCCGCTTCATCCTGTCCTCCACCCCCCCCACCGCTCTGTGCTTCATCCTCCCCCTGCCGCTCCATCCTCCCCCTGCCTGTGCCGCTCCATCCTCCCCCACCGCAACGCTTCCTCCTCCTTCCTTTGTCCTCCTCCCCTCTGTCTGCCACTCCATCCTCTGTCCTCCCCCTGCCTGTGCTGCTCCATCTTCCCCCACCCCGCCGCTTCATCCTCCGTCCTCCTCCCCCTGCCGCTCTGTGCTCCATCCTCCCCCTGCCGTTCCTTCCTCCCCCTGCCTGTGCTGCTACATCTTCCCACACCCCGCCGCTATCTCCTCTGTCCTCCATCCTCCTCCCCCTGCTGTTCTGTCCTCCCTCCTCCCCCCTGCCACGCCGTTCTTCACCGGCCGCTCCTTCTTCAAAGTTCCTCCCAATTCAGCCCTCACCGCCTTCCCCATGCAATCTCTATTTCTATATTCTAAAATACCCGATGCGTTAGAATCGGGCCACCGAGAGTTCCCGGACGCAATATTGGATCCAGTCCTGGGTGTGGCGACATGTCGGCAGATCAGAGGACTCAGGAAGACGCAGGTGGCAGGGAAGAAGCGGGGACGGTGGTAAATATATCGGAGTGTGTGTCTGTGTGTGTGTGTCCGTCCCCCCCACCGCTGATCACCACGGCGCTGCGCTGACCACCCTGCCCACGGCACTGCGCTGCCCACGGCGCTGTGCTGCCGACTCTGCCCACGGCGCTGTGCTGACCACTCTGCCCACGGCGCTGCGCTGACCACTCTGCCCACGCACTCACTGCTAACCACTGAGCCACCGCACTCACTGCTAACCACTCAGCCACCGCGCAGTGCTAACCACTGAGCCACCACCCAGTGCTAACCACTGAGCCACCGCGCAGTGCTAACCACTGAGCCACCGCGCAGTGCTAACCACTGAGCCACCGCGCAGTGCTAACCACTGAGCCACCGCACAGTGCTAACCACTGAGCAACCGTATACTCTGCTACCCACTGAGCCACCTGTATACACACAATTCATTTCATCGCACTCCCCTAACTATTAGTAAATAAACTATATATGGATTCTAGACTACCCGATTCTTTAGAATCGGGCCGCCATCTAGTATACTATATGTAGGACTGTGGTGGTGCATTATTCTATATTGAGGACTATGGGGGTGCATTATATTATATGGAGGTCTATTGGGGTGCATAATATATGGAGGAATTTGGGGGTGCAATATACTATGTGGAATACTCTGGGGGGGGTTCTGTCAGGGATCAAATCTTGCTGGAGACTAGTCAGAAAGTCTGTTCCCTGAAGGCTTCTCCCTGCTGACTGCCTTGAGTGACCGGTCTCTCCGTATACACGCAAATGGGGTGAATTCACCAGGGACTAGCCTTCTTGCTACTCTCCTATCTGTCTCGGTCCCCAGAAGCTTTTGGAGTATGTTCTTATTTGAAATGCTGCATTATTTAAGAGTCAACACCTCTATATACAGCAGATAAAACAGGATCCACCATTCACAATAGATGATGTCACAGCTCACCTCCTTCTCCTGTACAATGACTGATAACACCTCTATATACAGTAGATAACACAGGATCCACCATTCACAATAGATGATATCACAGCTCACCTCCTCCTCCTGTACAATGACTGATAACACCTCTGTATACAGTAGATAACACAGGATCCACCATTCACAATAGGTGATATCACTGCTGACCTCCTCCTGTACAATGACTGATAACACCTCTATATACAGTAGATAACACAGGATCCACCATTCACAATAGATGATATCATAGCTCACCTCCTCCTGTACAATGACTGATAACTCCTCTATATACAGTAGATAACACAGGATCCACCATTCACAATAGGTGATATCACAGCTCACCTCCTCCTGTACAATGACTGATAACACCTCTATATACAGTAGATAACACAGGATCCACCATTCACAATAGGTGATATCACAGCTCACCTCCTCCTCCTGTACAATGACTGATAACACCTCTATATACAGTAGATAACACAGGATCCACCATTCACAATAGGTGATATCACTGCTGACCTCCTCCTGTACAATGACTGATAACACCTCTATATACAGTAGATAACACAAGATCCACCATTCACAATAGGTGATATCACAGCTCACCTCCTCCTCTACAATGACTGATAACACCTCTATATACAGTAGATAACACAGGATCCACCATTCACAATAGGTGATATCACAGCTCACCTCCTCCTGTACAATGACTGATAACACCTCTATATACAGTAGATAACACAGGATCCACCATTCACAATAGGTGATATCACAGCTCACCTCCTCCTGTACAATGACTGATAACACCTCTGTATACAGTAGATAACACAGGATCCACCATTCACAATAGGTGATATCACTGCTGACCTCCTCCTGTACAATGACTGATAACACCTCTATATACAGTAGATAACACAGGATCCACCATTCACAATAGGTGATATCACAGCTCACCTCCTCCTGTACAATGACTGATAACACCTCTGTATACAGTAGATAACACAGGATCCACCATTCACAATAGGTGATATCACTGCTGACCTCCTCCTGTACAATGACTGATAACCTCTATATACAGTAGATAACACAGGATCCACCATTCACAATAGGTGATATCACAGCTCACCTCCTCCTCCTGTACAATGACTGATATCACCTCTATATACAGTAGATAACACAGGATCCACCATTCACAATAGGTGATATCACAGCTCACTTCCTCCTGTACAATGACTGATAACACCTCTATACACAGTAGATAACACAGGATCCACCATTCACAATAGGTGATATCACAGCTCACCTCCTCCTGTACAATGACTGATAACCTCTATATACAGTAGATAACACAGGATCCACCATTCACAATAGGTGATATCACAGCTCACCTCCTCCTCCTGTACAATGACTGATATCACCTCTATATACAGTAGATAACACAGGATCCACCATTCACAATAGGTGATATCACAGCTCACCTCCTCCTGTACAATGACTGATAACACCTCTATATACAGTAGATAACACAGGATCCACCATTCACAATAGGTGATATCACAGCTCACCTCCTCCTCCTGTAAGATGACAGGTAACACCTCTATATATGGGAGGGTTGGTAATGACAGGTGGGAGAGGATATAGGTCTTGGGTCCCTGATTTTTTCTGACCCTAGCATAGCAACGCCCCTCCCTGCTCTCCTTGAAGACCATGAATAGATCATGTACAAACATGTATGCTCATGTGTTCTGAGTAAGTAATGGCGTGGGGGCGCCATAAGGCAAATTCGCACAGGGCACTATTCAACATAAGGCCGGCCCTGTATACGGTAATTTACCAAACTTTTAGGTTACATCAGCTATATAAACCAGTGAAGGGGTTCAAACGTATACAATATATATATATATAATATAATATTTAATATAATACAATATATATAATAATGACTATTCAGCCACTATCTCCATCCACTTCTTTCTCAACCCTCGTCCATGGCTCCCATATCTGTGTATTCTGTGTTTTCATTGTTGACCTTAAGATTGAATTGCAGCCAATAAATTAGGACATTTTGGCTCATGCCTCAACCAATATTCTATGTGTGGGTAGTGTTGGTCCTCGATTTTTTGACATTACATTTGAAATTTAACCATTTGTCTGCCCAATTACACTGTGCCCTGACTTAGGCAGGACAGCTATTTAGGCACTTGAAGACATATTAGTGGCCACAAGTATAGCATTTACTTTTTGTTGTAACTTTATGTGGACAAAGCTATAGCCTGACACTTAGAGGCAAACACATTCTTCAGGGTTGCTTACCATCAGATGGACAGTAAAAGACGCAGTGTGGGCGACCTTGGTTTCAAAGCACATAACCCAGATCTATAGGGCAGGTGAGCAAGACAGGAAATGTAGTCATGCAGCATAGGTGACACATGAGCATTCGGCGTTAGTGGCCTACACTCCTTGTTGCTGCCATGTATGCTAATCAGGAATGTCTTGGTAAATAAACCCCACAAAACATATGGCTTGGATTTTGAAACGACTGTAATGGACATAGAGTATGGGGGTGTTTTTGATCAGCAGGTCACACATCGTTGGTGCCAAACAAGGTGGTATTCCCAGATGGACAGTTTTACAATTATTCCAACGGGGACGAACACAAAGCCGGGAACAGCAAGGGCAAACTTCTTGTTTCCTAAAGGACCTTGTACATAAAAGGCTGTTGCACTGAAAATATGGCCCCCTTAAGTTTAATTTTATACAGCATTAATACACTATGTTTTTCGAAGGATTCTTAATGTAGCCATCAGTTAACAACAAAACAATTAAATTCACATGTGGATCCTAATATCTACACCATCACCTTGCAGCCACAAATATACCCATGGGAAAACTGAACCACACATATTTGTAGTGATACAGGGTATGTCCTGAAATGTGTGTGAATGTGTAAACAATCTGGGATGGTGTACAAACAGTTTAGTGCAAAAGGGGTATATCCTTACAACGTTATTTAGCCTAAAAAACACCCACAATTAAATGTGTAGGGATGTATGTGGCCCTTATGCAAGTGGAGGGAGGCCATTAGGAACACATACAAATGATGCTTACGACAGGCAAACCAGACAAGGCCACACACCTTAGAGGCCATTGCAGGGAAGAACATGGCTTTGTTCCACAAACATGCCAACAATAAGAGCTAATTGTGAGGTCACGGAACATTGTGTCTGCCCACCCTGCTTATTTGTCCCAACGTCACAATGTGAATATAAATGTGTATGTCCTGGATCACTGCCAAAGGTAATAGAAATCTGTTGCACCATGGCAGAAACAAACCCCAGTGTGGGTATGTAAACCAGCATACTCATTATAGAGCTTCATACGTACACTGTGTGCCCTCGTGGACAGGGTCCTCTCCTCTTGTACCTGTACGACCTGATTGTCTTCCTTTACTGTTTTTTGTAGTTAACCAGTATCCTCATGTAAAGTGCCATGAGACCTAATGGCGCTATATAAATAAATTATAATAATAGTAGACAACAGTGCTGCAGACACATACCTTGGCATACGGGCCACCGGTCCAAGGAAGGACAGCCGGTCATAGTGTTTGTATATCAGCTCTGGAGCTGCTCCCGGGTCCCCCTCTGCGATCTGGCGATATTGTTTGCGATGTTGATCGCGGCAGCTCCTCCAACGTTTTTGAAGATGGTCAACTGTGAAATGATTTCAAACCGGGTTTAGACATGTGTAATATTTGAAACACCAAAAGTTTGTGTACAAATCAACAATAACATTTTATTCATGTTGTGTGTGTAATGTGTATACAAGGCACAGTGACACGACAGTGTGGAACATCATCAACAGCATTACGGACATTGAGCTCACGTGGACACTATCACAAATGAGGCAGGTCACATGTCGACGCATCGAGAAGGTAATAGTGCGGGCACCAGACTCTGCTCATTAGTGGTATTAATATACACCCAACCCCCTGGCCGTAAGAGCCAGGAGCACCAGCCCTTAAACTAAGTGTACTGTTGTGACCCCATCCAAATATAGGCAACTATGCGACGGCGCATGATAACACATTGAGGGTCCTGTATACCCTGCTATGGGGGGCCTGTATACCCACGAGGGCCCTGTATACCCACTGCTGGGGGCCCTGTATACCCACTGCTGGGGGGGCTGTAGACCCACTGAGGGCCCTGTATACAGGGACTGACTGGCACCCTACAGTTTGGGTGCCAGCCCTCCCTCACCGGTCCGACACAGGTGAGGACGGGGGTGGGGGGGGGGAGTGATGACAGGCGGCCGCCTCACAGTCACCGCAGCTCCCGCAGTCTCCTAGGGCTCGCTCCCAGCCGCAGCCTCGCGCTCCTCACAGCCGCTCACTCCCGGCCGCAGCCGCGCGCTGATGACGTCATCGCGCGGCCAGGAGCTTGCGGTTCCGGCTGCTCCTTCGGGGTCATGCGCTGCTTCATGCTCCTGCAGCCGCATGAGCCGTGCAGGCGGCAGCCCTTTTCATGGTCCAGGCGGCCCAAAATAGGGGAAAATACACCGGCCTGGGGGGCAATTGCCCCCCAGGCACCTGGGCCAGTCCGCCCCTGCCTGTATACCATAATATGGGGGCATGGATACCCATCTGGGGGCCTGTATACTCTGCAGGGGAGCTGTATACTCTGCTGGGGGGCTGTCTACCAGTGATAGCCGCTGTATACCAGGATGGCGGTCAATATGTTTTCACAGTTTTTGGGGGCAAAAATAGGGGGGTCGGTTTATACACGGGTCGGCTTATACACGAGTATATATACAGTAAATCCAATATATAACGGGTGAACTCATTTAACTTACTCATATTGCTCTGTTCATCATGGCCACTCAGATGGAGCGCAGGGAACATCACTTGGGCGATCTCTCTCCAGGCAGTAGTCCTCATGATGTTATCCCCATAGTCAGGGTCTGTTGGGAGCCATAGCAGTGGCCGAGCCTCCACCAGAGGAATCAATCGCAGCGTGTTCACAGCGACACGGCCGGCCATGATTGCTCTGGGGAATGGATTGCTCTGTGTGTGCGTCTGTCAGAGCGAGTCGTTTCCTGTTTGCTTTTACAGCATGGTGTGTGCCCGAGAATCGCTTCCCCCTCCCATCATCGGCTCCAAATAAGAGAAAAACCTGCGAGTTTGGACTCGCACACTTTCAGAGACACATCAGCGATTTGTAAATAGCATTATTCGCTATTACTCGGTTCCCTATTCATTAACATTGGACTCGCTAGACTCGCAACGAGTAGCGAGTCCTGGGCTCGGACTCGTGCGGGTCTAGCGATTCCGAGTAATTTAGGACTCGCTCATCCCTAATACTGATCTGATCATTACACTGGAGCACAGGAGTCTATATACACATACTGATCTGATCATTATCGGGTTATACACTTGAGCACAGGATCCTATATACACATACTAAGCTGATGATTATTGGGTTATACACTGGAGCACAGGATCCTATATACACATACTGATCTGATCATTATTGGGTTATAAACTGGAGCACAGGATCCTATATACACATACTAATCTGATCATTATTGGGTTATACACTGGAGCACAGGATCCTATATACACATACTAATCTGATCATTATTGGGTTATACACTGGAGCACAGGATCCTATATACACATACTAAGCTGATGATTATTGGGTTATACACTGGAGCACAGGAGTCTATATACACATACTGATCTGATCATTATTGGGTTATACACTGGAGCACAGGAGTCTATATACACATACTAAGCTGATGATTATTGGGTTATACACTGGAGCACAGGATCCTATATACACATACTAAGCTGATCATTATTGGGTTATACACTGGAGCACAGGATCCTATATACACATACTAAGCTGATCATTATTGGGTTATACACTGGAGCACAGGACCCTATATACACATACTAAGCTGATGATTATTGGGTTATACACTGGAGCACAGGAGTCTATATACACATACTGATCTGATCATTATTGGGTTATACACTGGAGCACAGGAGTCTATATACACATACTAAGCTGATCATTATTGGGTTATACACTGGAGCACAGGATCCTATATACACATACTAAGCTGATGATTATTGGGTTATACACTGGAGCACAGGAGTCTATATACACATACTGATCTGATCATTATTGGGTTATACACTGGAGCACAGGAGTCTATATACACATACTAAGCTGATGATTATTGGGTTATACACTGGAGCACAGGATCCTATATACACATACTAAGCTGATCATTATTGGGTTATACACTGGAGCACAGGAGTCTATATACACATACTAAGCTGATCATTATTGGGTTATACACTGGAGCACAGGATCCTATATACACATACTGATCTGATCATTATTGGGTTATACACTGGAGCACAGGAGTCTATATACACATACTAAGCTGATCATTATTGTGTTATACACTGGAGCACAGGAGTCTATATACACATACTAATCTGATCATTATCGGGTTATACACTGGAGCACAGGATCCTATATACACATACTAAGCTGATGATTATTGGGTTATACACTGGAGCACAGGATCCTATATACACATACTAAGCTGATCATTATTGGGTTATACACTGGAGCACAGGATCCTATATACACATACTAAGCTGATGATTATTGGGTTATACACTGGAGCACAGGATCCTATATACACATACTGATCTGATCATTATTGGGTTATACACTGGAGCACAGGATCCTATATACACATACTAATCTGATGATTATTGGGTTATACACTGGAGCACAGGATCCTATATACACATACTAATCTGATGATTATTGGGTTATACACTGGAGCACAGGATCCTATATACACATACTGATCTGATCATTATTGGGTTATACACTGGAGCACAGGATCCTATATACACATACTAAGCTGATCATTATTGGGTTATACACTGGAGCACAGGAGTCTATATACACATACTAATCTGATCATTATTGGGTTATACACTGGAGCACAGGAGTCTATATACACATACTAATCTGATCATTATTGGGTTATACACTGGAGCACGGGATCCTATATACACATACTAAGCTGATCATTATTGGGTTATACACTGGAGCACAGGAGTCTATATACACATACCAAGCTGATCATTATTGGGTTATACACCGGAGCACAGGAGTCTATATACACATACTAATCTGATCATTATTGGGTTATACACCGGAGCACAGGATCCTATATACACATACTAAGCTGATCATTATTGGGTTATACACTGGAGCACAGGATCCTATATACACATACTGATCTGATCATTATTGGGTTATACACTGGAGCACAGGAGTCTATATATACATACTGATCTGATCATTACACCGGAGCACAGGAGTCTATATACACATACTAATCTGATCATTATTGGGTTATACACTGGAGCACAGGATCCTATATACACATACTAATCTGATCATTATTGGGTTATACACTGGAGCACGGGATCCTATATACACATACTAATCTGATCATTATTGGGTTATACACTGGAGCACAGGAGTCTATATACACATACTAATCTGATCATTATTGGGTTATACACTGGAGCACAGGATCTTATATACACATACTAAGCTGATCATTATTGGGTTATACACTGGAGCACAGGAGTCTATATACACATACTAATCTGATCATTATTGGGTTATACACTGGAGCACAGGATCCTATATACACATACTAAGCTGATCATTATTGGGTTATACACTGGAGCACAGGATCCTATATACACATACTAAGCTGATCATTATTGGGTTATACACTGGAGCACAGGAGTCTATATACACATACTAAGCTGATCATTATTGGGTTATACACTGGAGCACAGGAGTCTATATACACATACTAAGCTGATCATTATTGGGTTATACACTGGAGCACAGGATCCTATATACACATACTAATCTGATCATTATTGGGTTATACACTGGAGCACAGGATCCTATATACACATAGTAATCTGATCATTACACTGGAGCAGGTCTCTGAGGTTACAAGGATTTGGATTTTGCTGCTAGAAGGCTGCAAGGGGATTACCATGCTCTACCCTCTATAGGTTATATAGAAATATGACAAACAATAACATTCAATGGCTTATGTTGGAACTATAATCGATACAGTACATTAAATTGGTTAACCGTCAAACTGGATGTTTATTCAGTAATCAAAGTGCTTATTATTTATAATTAGAACATTAAAAATTAATTTAAAAATTGATTAAAAAATGAATCCACAAGAATAATTCTTCTATACAATATTATATAGCTTCTATAACGTCTTTGATTAACTCAGTATAACAAGGGGTTTTCTCTTCTGTATAGGGTCACGTTCTTTGGTGGATCAATGTTCCTTAGTCTATATGAGGAATCCTCTGGGAGATTTCTTTCTACAGTGTTTCTGGAATCTTTGTCTTCTGTTCTGTGGCTGTATCATTTCTGAAGGATGTCTTAAGGCCACGTTACACACACAGATATCTATTTCAGGCTGTTTCAGTTCTGCATCAGCCCAATACTTCTTATAAAGGATATAGGGGATGGTGGTCACCTGTGACCCGGTGTCCAGTAGAGCAGGTGTCGGGATGCCATCCAGTACAATGGACAGAAACGGCCTCTGTCCGATGAAGGTCTTGTACCAGGTGGCTGGGCCCTGTTGATCTAGTCCTGAGGTTTGGCCCTGGCCCCCAGAGTCTGTCTATTTAAAGGACAGCTCCTGGCGAGGTGTCCGGTGCAGTTACAGCGGCAGCAGATGGGCTCCCCAGTGGAGCTGTAGCGGTCTGTGGTTCTTCCTCTGTAGGCTGCAACTTGCTTCCCTCGCATCCAGGGTACATCCTCTGGGCTGTCGGCAAGTTGAATCAGCGGCTGAGGCTTGGCTTGGGGTCTTGGTGCTGGTTGTGGTTTGCTTTGCTGCAACTGCATAGCGTCCATCAGTTTGCAGTCTACTGAATATAGCAGGGGCTGATCTGCGTTCAGCAGCAGACCAGGACGCACTGTCTTTGTCTGCTGCACCAGTTAACTGTCCGAGTACCACAGCAGCGCGTTGTGGGCCGGACATGGCATACATATCCACAGGGGCGGACTGGCCCGGCGGGAGATCGGGAGATCCCCCAGGGGGCCCCGACACTTTTTGGTCCCGCCCACTTAGTCACGCCCCCATACCCCACCTGGGCCCTGCAGGGAGATGTCTGTGACAGCGTGAGGACCCCCTCCGGTATTATCACTAATCATATCGGCGCACTGCCGATATGATTAGTGATTATGTTCTTGATAGTGGTAATGCATCAGCAAAGCACGGAGAGAGCTCTCCGTGCTTTGCCTGCTGTTGCGGTGCCGCCCAGCCTCCTCTGCGCAGCGCGACACTGCCGGCGCGTGCGCAGATGGTCTCAGCCTGCGATGACTTCCTCCATCCAGGCTGTGTCTGCAGCGCAGGTGCCGGCAGCATCGCTGCGAAGGAGAGGGACCGTCACCCGCCGTCGCCCCAGCAGACCCGCAGACAGTCAGGCGGCAGCCCAGGCAGGGAGACTATAAAGTCCAGGGGAGGAGGCTTGGGTTAGGGGGGGCAGGGGGGTGGGCAGTGTTAGGTCGTCCTGCTGAGTGACTGAGGAGCCCATTCTTCCATAAGAGATGGGCTCCTCAGCCATCAGCCTGGGGGTCCCAGACCGTGCTGCAGCCTCCGCCATCCAGTCTCACCTGCTGGGGGCCTGTAGTGTGAGGATATGCTGCTTCTACTACTGCCCCCAGCATGGTGCCCTCAGGGAGGTCCCACAGGGCATCACAGGCCTTAGCATGAAGCAAATACTGTGGGAGCTCCCTGATGGCACCATACTGGGGTGCGGTGAGAGCCTAACCTCACAGAGCCCCATGATCTCTATGTGCGCCTATGTGTGGACCCCATGATGATCTCTATGTGCGCATCTGTGTGGGCCCCGTGATCTCTATGTGCAGGGGCGGATCGTGACCCCTGGGGGCCCTGGTGCAGGCGCCGGGGGGGGGGGGTGCTGCCGGCCCGGGGGGTGCTAATAGCTGTATAGCCGTCGTCGCGGCCCGATGGGGGGGGTGGTAGATGGCTGTTTGCAGCGTCCTGCGACATGGAGGGGCAGAAGAGAGGAGGGTAGAGATCAGGCAAGGGAAGCAGGAAGCTCTCTGCTTCCCTTGTCTGACCCTCCTCTCCTCTGACCGCGGCTTGCGGGGGTCGGCTGGGGGCCCCTCTCCAGGCTTGAAGGGGGCCCCTAGCCGGTCGGGGCCCTGGTGCAGCTGCGGCAGCTGCACCAGTGTAGTTCCGCCCCTGTCTATGTGCGCTTATGTGTGGGCCCCATGATGATCTCTATGCACGCATCTGAGTGGGCCCCGTGATCTCTATGTGCGCTTATGTGTGGGCCCCATGATGATCTCTATGTACGCATCTGAGTGGGCCCCGTGATCTCTATGTGCGCTTATGTGTGGGCCCCATGATGATCTCTATGTACACATTGGAGTGGGCCCCATGATCTCTATGTGCGCTTATGTGTGGGCCCCATAATGATCTCTATGTACGCATCTGAGTGGGCCCCATGATGATCTCTATGTACGCATCTGAGTGGGCCCCGTGATCTCTATGTGCGGGCCCCATGATGATCTCTATGTACGCATCTGAGTGGGCCCCGTGATCTCTATGTGCGCTTATGTGTGGGCCCCATGATGATCTATGTGTACGCATTGGAGTGGGCCCCATGAGCTCTATGTGCGCTTATGTGTGGGCCCCATGATGATCTCTATGTACGCATCTGAGTGGGCCCCATGATGATCTCTATGTACGCATCTGAGTGGGCCCCGTGATCTCTATGTGCGGGCCCCATGATGATCTCTATGTACGCATCTGAGTGGGCCCTGTGATCTCTATGTGCGCTTATGTGTGGGCCCCATGATGATCTCTATGTATGCATCTGAGTGGGCCCCGTGATCTCTATGTGCGCTTATGTGTGGGCCCCATGATGATCTCTATGTACGCATCTGAGTGGGCCTCGTGATCTCTATGTGCGGGCCCCATGATGATCTCTATGTACGCATCTGAGTGGGCCCCGTGATCTCTATGTGCGTGCCCATGATGATCTCTATGTACGCATCTGAGTGGGCCCCGTGATCTCTATGTGCGGGCCCCATGATGATCTCTATGTACGCATCTGAGTGGGCCCCGTGATCTCTATGTGCGCTTATGTGTGGGCCCCACGATGATCTCTATGTACGCATCGGAGTGGGCCCCATGATCTCTGTGCGCTTATGTGTGGGCCCCATGATGATCTCTATGTACGCATCTGAGTGGGCCCCATGATCTCTATGTGCGCCTCTGAGTGGGCCCCATGATCTCTATGTGAGCTTATGTGTGGGCCCCATGATGATCTCTATGTACGCATCTGAGTGGGCCCCATGATGATCTCTATGTACGCCCCTGATTGGGACCCATATCCTCCCCTTATGTGGCCCCTGTAATCTCTGTGGTCCTGAGCCTCGCCTCCATGTGGCAGTAGTAGAAGCAGCATCTCCATAGTGTGGCATTCACATTACATGCTGCACTGTACAGGACTCCGAGCCAGCAGCAGGACGGATGAGAAGGTATCTGCCTGGGGCCCTTAGCTGAGGCTGGCAGGACATACTACTAGGCAATGGCCATGATTATCTTGCCCGTTGGCCAGCATGTTATGCCAGCCTCTGGTGGTACTATCATGCATGCCCATTGCCCAATATGTCCTATCAGCATCTGTGGTACTATCATGCCCACTCAGCATGTCCTGACAGTCACTGGTGGTAGTACTAGCATGATAGTACCACAGAGGCTGGCAGTACATACTGGGCAATGGGCATAATAGTGCCACAAAGGCTGGAAGGACATACTGGGCAATGGGTATGATAGTACCATCAATAGACTGACTAGGCGTTATCCAGGGCTCTGTCTCCCCTCCTCGCAGCTGTTAACATTGCGTTTATGCTGTGCGTTGCAACGGATCAGTTGTAATGCAGCACAAATGCAATGTACCGTAGACTTGCATTGCAAAAATGCATTCTAACGCTTGCAAAAATAGGCATACGTTTGAAAGTATGCATTATTTGCAATGCACAGGAAACACGGTTGTTGGCTGGAGGCCAGCTGAGCGATTCTATCACTTACAGGTTCTACTGTTATTCTGTGACTGCTCATCTCTGTCAGCAGACATATTGTCTGATTGCAAAGATGTAGCAGAGCTGAAGACAGAAGACCTGTGGATTACGTCGGAGCAAGGATTTTTTTTATTTATTAAAGATGGAGTCCCTAAATGTGTTTGAGTTTTATTAAACATTTATTTTCTCTGTGTTGTGTTTTTTTTCTGTTTACTAGAAATTCATGGTGGCCATGTCTAGTTTGGCGTGATGCCATGAATTTCAGGGTTAGTACCAACTGATAATACAAAGCTGGTACTAACCCCTTTATTACCCAGCGTGCCACACCCCCCCCACCAGGGCCACTGGAAGAGCCGAATAAAGCACCTGGAAATGGCGCTATGATGACTACGCCAATTCCAGGGGTGGCTGTGGGCTGCCGTTTTCAGCATTGGGGCCCAGAATGCTTGGGCCTTACCATGCTGAGAATCCCAGCCCCCAGCTGCCGATCAAAATATGGCGGGAGCCCACTCATTTTTTTTTTTAATAATTTATAAAAAAAATTGGGCTTTCCTGACTTTTGATCACCATCGAAGGTAAAGCCAGGCAGCTGGGGGTGGCAGGCCGTAGCTGTCCGCTTTATCTGCGGTGAGAATCAAAAATTCTGCAGAGCGCTATGTCATGTTTTTAAAAATTATTTATTTTCACACTTCTATATGTGACAGACAGGGCCGGCGTCAGCACCCGGCGTACCCGGGCAAGTGCCGGGGCCCGACTGCTTGGAGGGGGCCCATCGGGCCCCGACTGCTTGGAGGGGGCCCATCGGGCCCCTGAGGCTAGGGTCACACTTGCATTGCGACCCTAGCCTTATGCAAGTATTGTCTGCTGCAGCGCAGAGCGTTTAACGCTATGCGCTGCCAGCAACTGAGCCCATAGAAAGCCGATGTTTACATTGACAACGAGTGGTTGTCATGGTAAACGTCGGGTTTCTATGGGCTGCCTCCAGCGCTATGCGCTGCAACATACAATACTTGCATAAGGCTAGGGTCACAATGCAAGTGTGACCCTAGCCTCAGGGGCCCCTGAGCACTGCCCCCACAGCCAGAGCCATATCCAGGGGGCAGCTGGGGGGTCATTTTCAGGCTCCTGCTGCCTGCAGCACCGGAGGTCTCCCTCCTCCCCCCTCCACGGGAGCCGACAGAGCTGCTGCACACTCTGTGCTAGTGTGCTTACAGGACCTGTGATGATGTCAATGGATGGGGAGGAGTCAGGGGTCTCATGATCAGCTCCTCGGTGTATCCAGGACTGTGCTGGCCATCAATGATGCTCAAATAAGGTGAAGTTTGTGTGTGGTCAGGAGGCATTTACAGTGTGAATGTAGCAGAGGTGAGTGTGTACTAGTGTATGGCAATTAGGTGAAGGTTATGTGTGGGTCAGAGGATTTACAGTGTGAATTAGCAGAGGGAGTGTGTACTAGGTGCATGGCGAGCTGTGTGGTCAGGTGTATGGAGGAGCGAGGTACTAGTGTACGGAGCAGAGCCTGTGTGTATGAGTGTACGAGCAGAGCCATGTGTACGAGGTGTACAGAGCGAGCCGTGTGTGTACTGAGGTGTACGGAGCAGAGCCGATGTGGGGTACTGAGGTGTACGGAGCAGAGCCATGTGTGTAGAGGTGTACGGAGCAGAGCCATGTGTGTACGAGGTGTACAGAGCAGAGCCGAGTGTGTACAGGTGTACGGAGCAGAGCCATGTGTGTACGAGGTGTACGGAGCAGAGCCTGTGTGTACGAGGTGTACAGAGCAGAGCCGTGTGTGTACGAGGTGTACGGAGCAGAGCCGTGTGTGTACGAGGTGTACGGAGCAGAGCCGAGTGTGTACGAGGTGTACGGAGCAGAGCCGTTGTGTGTACGAGGTGTAGAGCAGAGCCGTGTGTGTACGAGGTGTACGGAGCAGAGCCGGTGTGTACGAGGTGTACGGAGCAGAGCCGCGTGTGTACGAGGTGTATGGAGCGAGCCTGTGTGTACGGAGCAGAGCCGAGTGTGTACGAGGTGTACGGAGCAGAGCCGAGTGTGTACGAGGTGTACGGAGCGGAGCCTGCGTGCGTAGGAGGTGTACGGAGCAGAGCCGCGTGTGTGCGTAGGAGGTGTACGGAGCGAGCCGAGTGTGTACGGGGGTGTACGGAGCGGGGCCGCGTGCGTGCGTAGGAGATGTACGGAGCAGAGCCGCGTGCGTGCGTAGGAGGTGTACGGAGCAGAGCCGCGTGCGTGCGTAGGAGGATGTACGGAGCAGAGCCGCGTGCGTGCGTAGGAGGTGTACGGAGCAGAGCCGCGTGCGTGCGTAGGAGGTGTACGGAGCAGAGCCGCGTGCGTGCGTAGGAGGTGTACGGAGCAGAGCCGCGTGAGTGCGTAGGAGGTGTACGGAGCAGAGCCGCGTGCGTGCGTAGGAGGTGTACGGAGCAGAGCCGCGTGCGTGCGTAGGAGGTGTACGGAGCAGAGCCGCGTGCGTGCGTAGGAGGTGTACGGAGCAGAGCCGCGTGCGTGCGTAGGAGGTGTACGGAGCAGAGCCGCGTGCGCGCGTACGAGGTGTATGGAGCAGAGCCGAGTGTGTACGAGGTATGTGTACCAGTGGTAGCCCCCCGCGGATTCCGCTCCTATAGTCTCAGCCACCTTTGCCAGCAGCATTCTTCTCCAGAGTCTCTTCTGCCGCTGTCTGCATTCTGCAGCTCAGCATGGAGGGGCACGATGTCATCACTGTGCTGATATGTGCAGAGCGACCGGAGGAGACCGGAGCGGCAAGAAGAAAGGTGAGGAGAAAGAGAGATCCGGACGGCCAGACACTCCGCTTGGCTGCGGTGCCACCATATGGCAATGCGGCTCCATTGAGCTGCTTGCATTATTTGTGCTCTTCAGGATGCTTGTGTATATACCAAGCATCCTCAGACGCACAAAAATGCAACATTTTGCATTTGAAGGGTATTTTTAAAAAGCGCAAGGGAACGCAATCGCATTTTAGCCAGCTCCTAACAATGTGTAATATACCGTACTCACTGTCAGGAGCAGCTCTTGCTGGTTTCGGCAGTCACTGTTCCTGTAAGGCTGCCTTCACATAGGCGTTTTTTGAAAAATGTGGCAGTTGCGGTAAAAAAAAAACCCCGCATCTGCCGCATTTTCCGTCTAGCGCAGGGGTCTCAAACTCCAGGCCTCGAGGGCCGCACACAGTCCAGGTCTTCATGATTTCCATACTTTGACAGTTGGTCATTTGATTACTAACTGTCAAATACTAGGGAAATCCTGAAAACCTGGACTGTGTGCAGCCCTCGAGGCCTGGAGTTTGAGACCCCTGGTCTAGCGGCTGCACTTGCTGCACGTTTGCGGCAAGCCCCATGCATTGTCTATGGGGCTTGCGGTAAGTGTGCGGCAATATATATATATACATATATATTGCCGCACACTTACCGGAAGCCCCATAGACAATGCATGGGGCTTGCCGCAAACGTGCAGCAAGTGCAGCTGCTAGACGAAAATGCGGCAGATGCGGGTTTTTTTTTAAGTACATATCGCGGACTATATATATATATATATATATATATATATATATATATATATATATATATATATATATATATATATATATATATATATATATAGTCCGCGATATGTACTTAAAGGGGGCCCACTGAGACCTTTTCGCCCGGGGCCCACAGAAACCTGGAGCCGGCCCTGGTGACAGACCACAACAGCCAATCACAGATGCGGTCAAAGAGGATGGGCATCTGTGATTGGCTGTTCGAGAAATCTACAACCAGCCCATACATTCTAGTACGGTACTATGTATGGGCTGCATTCAGGTTACCTAAGCAGCCAATCACAGATGCCCATTCTCTGTGTTAGTGTCTGTGATTAGCTGTTGGGCCTGTCACACATATAGAAGTAATAACTCTGGCACACCAATTAATGAAAACAGAATACGTCAGGGCCAAAGAGATTTTTAATGAAAAAAAACTGATCACATATATGGACGTCACAGATAATCGTTGACAGTGAGTCACAGGTATATGACAACAAAAACGTTTTTCGGCCACACGGCTTTCATCAGTGTGTAACTAGGTATAAACAAACAGAAAATGTGGTAAATATAATTCATATTAACACAATCAGTCATTATACAGAAAAAAATCATTGACAAAGCGGACGTGCAAACAGAGGATGAAAAGCACACCCACTAAAAAGAAAACAGAGTTATATACAGCGGCGTGTCTCTCAAACGCCGCTCACAGTCTTTCCTCAGCCCTCCAGCGTACACATGTAAGTTTGCACCCATATGTTGTGGTGACCTCCTATTTCTATTATACTATATGTTGTGTGGCTTATGGCATATTTTTTAACTAGGACTTGATTATGTACTGGCCAGAGGGACTTGCAGTATTACTCCTATTAGTTTACTGGGGTGCTTTCCTTTTACTCTACTACTATTACCACATAGTTGGATTCATTTATCTCTTAGTAATGCATCTATTTTATGTTCCTTAGGCATTACTAATCGCTGTGAGCCATAGCTACGCAATATTAGCTTATCTTAAGGTATACTCTATTTCCTTAACTTTAGCATCATATATTGTTTGTATCATTGTTTCCCATATGATTCTAATTATTGTTTTCATTTCTCTTATACTAGACTATGAAAAAAGTCCTTTTTAGCTCACTAGCTATACCAATACTGTCATGAGCATCATTTAGACGTCACTGTGAGACCACTAGTGGGCTATTGCATTTGACTAACACAGGTAGTATTTACCCCTCTTGACATGACATACTATTCTATGATCCACTGAGTTTGGTTACCCTTACATCAATACATATGACAATACATATGGAGATATATATACTTCAGGTCTATTTACATATTTCTATCCATACAGGAGAAAGTTCCTTGCAATTCTTTCTATTTTTTGGACTACTAATACCTGTGATTTGATCACATGATATCTATTGGAATTATCACAGGTACGCTGAAGGTTTAATAAACGATAGTATGGCGTAAGGCCCTATGTCATAATAATTTCGTTCATAACAGTGGTATCTGTTGTTTTACTCTGTTTTCTTTTTAGTGGGTGTGCTTTTCATCCTCTGTTTGCACGTCCGCTTTGTCAATGATTTTTTCTGTATAATGACTGATTGTGTTAATATGAATTATATTTACCACATTTTCTGTTTGTTTATACCTAGTTATACACTGATGAAGGCCGTGTGGCCGAAAAACGTTTTTGTTGTCATATACCTGTGACTCACTGTCAACGATTATCTGTGACTTCCATATATGTGATCAGTTTTTTTCATTAAAAATCTCTTTGGCCCTGACGTATTCTGTTTTCATTAATTGGTGTGCCAGAGTTATTGATTATATATTATCCCTTTTCCTCTGAGCACCCGTCATCTTTTTAACTGTTGGTTGAGCCAGGCACTCTACATAGTTATTACACATATAGAAGTGTGAAAACAAATAAATACTAAAAAAAACATGACGTAGCGCTCCGCAGATTTTTTGATTCTCAGCGCAGATAAAGCAAACAGCTACGGGCTGCCACCTCCAGCTGCCTGGCTTTACCTTGGCTGGCAATCAAAAGACAGATAAGCCTAATATTTGTTTTAAACTTATGTAAAATATCTATATTTTTTTAAATGTGTGGGCTCCTGTGATATGTTGATCGCCAGCCAGATTAAACAAGGCAGCAGGGGGCTGGGATTCTCAGCATGGTAAGGCCCAAGCGTTCTTGGCCCCCCACACTGAAAATCACAACCCGCAGCCACCCCTGAAAATAGCGCATTCATCATAACACCATTTCCAGGCACTTTACCCAGCTCTTCCAGTGGCTCTGGTGGTGAGTGGCACCCTGGGTAATAAAAGGGTTAGTACCAGGCCAGCTTTGTATTATTAGCTGGTACTAAGCCCAAACTTCATGGTGTCATGACAAATTAGACATGGCCAAGATGAATTTCTAGTAAACAGAAAAAAAACTGAAATTTTTTTAAAATTAAAAATAAAACACAAAACACATTTAAGGACTCCATCTTTAATTAAAAAATCCTTGTTTCGACGTAATCCACGGGTCTTTTGTCTTCAGCTCTGCTACATCTTTGCCATCAGACAAATATGTCTGCTGACAAGGATGAGCAGGCACAGAATGATACTGGAGCACTGTTACTGTGTAGTGCAGCACTATGTTTCTTTTTTTGTCATTTCATGTAGTGTAGAAATCTTGGGAAAAGTGTGGATTGTGCTCTGGAAGTGAGTCAAGTATAACTAACTATGTTATTTTCTGCAGAGATGAGTCCTACATAGAAGACGTGATATCGGTCTGCGACAGATAAAGAACTTCACCTAGAGACATCACTGGTGAGTATGTGTATAAGGCTAGGGTCACACTTGCAAAATTTTAAGTTCCCTGCGTTGGTTGCATAGAACTTAGAATTTTTTCTCACTACGCAGCCTTCACGCAGGCTGAGTAGCGGCGAATTTGGCCCCTAGCAACCCTGCGGGAAGTGCAATTTGCACCACGCACAGGGGAGCGCATCGTGATGCGTTCCCCTGTGCGTGGTGCAAATCGCACTCCCTGCAGCCCGCTGTGTAGCTGGTATCCAGGAAACACAGCGGGTTGCTAGGGGCCGCGTCCGCTGCTACTCAGACTGCGTGAAGGCTGCGTACAGGCTGCATAGAGAGAAAAAAAATCTAAGTTCTATGCAAACAACGCAGGGAACTTAGAATTTTGCAAGTGTGACCTTAGCCTTAGTTATACACACACACTGACACTATATACAGAGCTTATGGGTATAATGTCAATGGTGATCATTGCATTACCTGTACACTGACACTATATGCAGAGCTTTTTTACATTTTTATTAATTTAGTATTATTTGTCACTATGTGGTGGCATTATGTACTTTGGTCATGACATGACGGTATTTGTCCCTTGTATGTAGTATTATACAGTCGCTATGTGGTGGTAATATGAGGTCTCATGGTGTGGCAGTACTTATACCTTATATGTAGTAGTATTTGATCACTATGTGGTGGTATTATGTGCTTTGGTCATGGTGTAGCAGTATTTGTGCCTTGCATGTGGCTTTATTTGGGCACTATGTCATGGTAATATGTGATCTGGTCACAGTGCAGTGGTATTTCAGACTTGTATCTGGTAATATTGGTCTTCGTAGAGTGGATTTTGGTCGGTCATTTGTTTTATCTAATATCAATGAGGGGAAATGTCTTTATTTCCAAAACATATTAAATACTTGGATATTTAACCCCTCCCTGTCCTGTGACATTGCAGCGGAGATGCAGTCAGGGTGCGTGCACACGATCAGTGTACGCAGCGTTTTGGACGCAGCCTCTTGCTTCTGCATCTAAAACGCTTCGTAGTACAGTACTAGCACAGTGCATGGGAGTTCAAGAAATCCCATCCTCACTATGCGCAACCCGCCCGCAGCGTGTTTGGAGCTGCGGTGCGGGTTGCCGGCAGTCCCCCCCTCAGCAGCATGTTTATTTCATGCTACGGAGTCGGAAGCGGCTGTCATCGGGTGACTGCAGAGAGAAGCCGCCCTGCACCCGCCGCACATGGCGAGTACAGGGCGGCTGCGTTCTCCCTGCGGCCACCCGCGCCTTCACTCAGGTCCGTAGGAGCTGCGTCCAACACGCAGCTCCTCCAGACCGTGTGCACGCACCGTCACAGAGGTTCTCCAGAGAAAGCAAGTTGAGCATTTGGTGAGATTTTCTCCTCAGTATTTATAAGACAAAACCAGGAGAGGGTGAGAAATGCAGAAAAAAATTACCTGTGATTGCTCCACTCCTGGTATTGTCTTACAAATACAGAGGTAAAAAACTCACCAAATGCTCAAAGTGCCACATTCTTCTGATGGTGCAGATTCCACCAATAAAATTGATCACCTTCCTAACCTGTGCATCGCTGAGAACTTGTTTTCACCAAAAAATCCCTTTAATGCAAACTACAGTAATTGTACATCGCAATAATGGTGAGCGCACAGTGATGTGCTGGAGCCGCCTGTGTTTTACAGTCCACGCTACACTATAATAGGTATAACAGGTATTTGCATATAGCTGAAGAATGGGTGGGCCCGGGTGGGTGGGCCCGGGTGGGTGGGCTCGGGTGGGTGGGCCCCTGGAGTCAATTTTCCTGGTGGGCCCCAGACACCCCAGTCCGGCGCTGCATATCCAGGACGCCATTGAGCTTTCGCTTGAACTCGTCCAGCGTATCAGGGCGATCGTCATACTGGGGCAACCACTTGGCCCCTGGGATGTATGGGAATGACATGGGCATTATCAGGGCGGCTGTACCCGCGGCGCGGGAGGTGCTGGCAGTGCTACCGGAGGCAGCCACTGATTGTCCAGTGTAATTCTGGGGATCAGCGTACGCAGCGTCGTCATCGCTGAAGGAGGCCGACATGTTGGAGGCCCCCCTAGTGAATTATAGCCAGTCGTTGAAGAATCAAACAGTTTCGGAGTTTCCGGACTAGGCCGCAGCGCTCGGGGATGCTCGGTTTAGCGAGGGGCGGGGCTTCAGTTTCGCACTCTGTGGCCGGCACGCCCCCTTTCTTCCCGCTCTTCGGCACAGTAATGGCAGCGTAGTTTAAACAGTCACTCAATACAGTCAATAAAGCGGCATACAGTACCCGGTAATACCGGGCACAGGATCCTGTTCATGATGCCAGAAAGAGACTTTTATCGCCCCAGAGCGAGTGGTACTCTGGTACCAGGGGGCAGAAGGGGTTAACTTTTGTCACAGGGAATGGCGGCCGCGCCTGATCCCGTGTCCTGGGGACTATTCTCTTGAAATGGGGTATTTACAAGGATTATGTACAAGTTTGTCGTGACGCCACATACAGTACCTAGTGAGATGCCACTAGCGCTGCCACAGTCCTCCGGAGGTCGGTGGTATTGCGGCAGTGATGGTGTAGTCCTCCGCAGGCAGGACTGGATATCCGGGGCAGTGTGATTAGGAGAGACAGGTTGTAGTGGAGCTGAGTTTGTGAAGGGGCAGCGTAACGGGGAGAAGCAGGTTGTACTGGAGCTGAGATAGTACAGGGAGTGCTTCAGGTAAATCTGTCCAGGGCACCGACAGGTGACAGGGTTACACAGTGAGCTCTCACAGCAAGTGGGTATAAGGCCTCCTCTGCTCTGTAGTGATTGTTGAACCACAGCCTGCTTGTAGCCCAAACTTGCCTCCTTTTCCTTCCTCCTGGCTGTACTGTCTGCCTTCCCTCCTGTGCAGTCTCTGGGATGCCCTCTCTGAACACTGCGGTGCTGTCTGCTGTGTCTGGCTCCCTCTCTTGACTTTCAGGAGGGAAACAAACCGGGTAGCCTAAGCCTCCACGGTGAGACGGGGTTCTCTGTGGTCCTATAGTATCCCACAAGTACAGATCCCCAATATCTGGTGATTCTCTGGGTGCAACTCTTCTCTGAACTTCTCGCTCCCTCTTAGCTCTCTCTCTGTACTCCTCGCCTTCAGTCCCACTTAGGCTCGTGGAACGCTGAAGGGCCACTCTGGGTCACTGGCTGGGCCTGAACGCAGCACCGGACAGCAGGACTTCCTTGCAGCTCTTCTAGCGTCTGCCACACTCTGACTAACTCCGCCCCCAGCAGCAGTATTTATAGGGGATCTTGCCTAAAGTCAGCAAGTGGGGCTCCCCCTACTGTGACGGGGTGGAAGATGTTGTATGTAGTGTGGAAACCCAGCTGTGCATTAGGGAGATCTGTGGTTACCTGCGTGAGCAGGGCGCCACACCCACGTATCCACAAGCAGGCCATCCTGTGTAAAGTAAAGAGGGCCCTGCTGAGGAGACTGGGTGTGGAGTGCATCACCCAGCAGATCCAGAAGAAGGTGACGGACTTGAGATACAAGTGTCCAGGGCTCATTCAAACTATCCGTGCACCGATTAGGAGGCTGTATGGTGAGTAATTGTGATACACACATACCTCATCACAACAACAAACAAACCTGTAGCACCACATGGAAATGTAGCCTGTCAGATAGGTACCATGATCACCTGATGCTGTGCCTTCATCCCTCTGCATCTGCCGGTTACTGAAAAAGCTACAGGAAAGTGCACACTACACTACTATGTGTTGCCATTTCTGATGTGAACATACTCATCATATCACTATATCAACACACATAGCTGGATAGTAAGGCTGAAGTTAACATGTACGTCATGTCTTCACCACCATGACACATACAGTCAATATTACCATGCAGTGTGACATATAGGATGTGGCCCTGATGGTACGTGTTCACCATATTAAATTTGCTTGTGTTTCTAAATTTGGCCTGTGTAAGCCAGTGTTAATAACCCAATAAAAAAAAACAAAAAATGGTTACCCATAAAAAATTTTTTTTTTTTTTTTTTTTAAAAAGTGACGATTGGTTACCAACCAAATCTTCAAAAAAACACAGTCACCTTGGCCAACATATTGGACAAAAACCCAAATAAAAAAAAATAGACATGGGATTTTCACAAATAAAAAAATTGAGCAAATCCCGCTACTGTGTTTTGCCTCATTACTATATACCCAGAGGTGCCGGAGTATGTAGTTAACACCTCTTTCATAACACAACATCGTAATGGCTGTTATAACTGTTTGACGGGTCACTTTTGCATTGAAGGGCCAAAAATTAATGTCAACATACGCATGTGGTGCATTAATGAAAACCTTCAATGTTCGTAGCAGTAGACTACATTACTGACCCAATTTAAACCACCTCCCAAACAAAAAAATGGGTTACACACTACTCATTAACATTGTATGGCAAAGAACACAAACAGGCGGGTGACATATACACAATTGTCCAGCCATGTAGGTGTTAACTTTTGTTAAAACCAACATTGGGACAACTAGGGGAGCAAGGGATGTATCATATGTCTAAATATGTACAATAACATGTTTCCTTGGTTAATTGGCCTAAACAGATCACACACAGCCTTTCCCTCTCAAACTACATCACAATACGTATCTACAGATACATGAGACATAAAAATCAAACATGATATTGTGGCCAAAGCAAATATTTATTTGTGTGCAACACAAAATAAAACACACATACTGTGTGTATAAATGTGAAAGAAAAAAAAATCACAAGACACAAAACATAAATCATTAGTAGCATCTCTCCACATAGGAGTAACCATCTACTGGTTCCGACGTGGTTTGAGTTCCCGAGTCCCCATATCCCCTACCAGTAGGCCAACTTTGGGGGTGGGGTTGTCTGGGACCCCTGGACAAATCAGGATTTTGTCCGGGACCATGCAATGGCGGCCGAGGACCCTGTGACCCAGACGCCTGGTCACTAGGGATGGCAATATAGGCCAGTGTAGTCAGGGCCTCGTCCATGCCCGCCTCCAGGACCCGAATTATGAGCCGCTCAGAAATCCTCTGCTGCAGTGGTGTCATCTGGGCCACCCGCTCATTCACCAGGTGCCCAATCTCAGTATTTGGCTGGTTTTTGGTGTGAACCAGCACCCGCTTAGCCCACGCTCCCAGCTCAGTACGGGGCGGTTTTAGGGCCCTACGACGACTACTCATCCCTGAGCTGGGACCAGGGTACTGGTCCGCCCAACTGGGACCAGGCACAGCCTTCCCCGCAGATGTTGTCGGAGGAGGATCCTGAGCGGGTGACCCCTCCAGCGGTGTCTCCTGCTCTAGCGAATCCTGTAATAAAACAAATGCATGTTCCACCAAGAGTATATTAGCCATCACAGATGTACTGCAACAGCACCATTACCAATACATTGTAATACATGCACACAAACATTTAACAGATAGCAGTAACAAAATTACACTGGGAAAAATGTCCACCCTACTTACCTGAGGGGACAACATGTAAAGTGATATGTGTTACAACCAAGCAATATAACAACAGAGGATCCAAGTTTGTGACCCATCACCAAGACACCCAGACCATTCGTTAAACACCCACAGGATTGTGGCAGAAGCAACTTGACAACACACCATGTGAGTACCACCACCAAGGGATGCACATTCACCAGTAAATTTTGAAAAACCTACCTCCTGTGACGGAGCGGTGGCTTCAGAATGTAGCCCTGGTGTCAGCAAACTTCCTGGCGCACCGTAATCTTCGAGGAACCCCCTAGTCTAGAGTGAAAGTGAGGAGGTCATAGTACCAAAGTTGTGGCACATGTACCTCCTCACTTCCCATATCAGAATGCTGGGATCTCTGGACCCGCTTGTGTTTCTTTCGGAATATGGTGCGCAGGTGCTTGATCTTATTCTTCACCATTGCCTTATCCCACCTCGCACCAGGGTTGTGCTCCTGGGAGAGGGTGACAAGGCAGCCATAGGCCACATCCTTCACCTGATTTTTCTTATCAGGTGATCGCAGCCGCCACAGGCATTTGTGGTCCTGGTACATGGACACCACCAATGCCTGGATAAAATCCTGATTGTCCCCCATCTGCAACATAAGCACAAAGCACGTCAAAATCCACACATACATGTATCTATATTCACATAATGTGGCCAGATTAATGGGCACATCATCACAACCAGTCATTAATATAACATAATTAGGGCCGAACATTGCAATGAAGCCTGACATTGTAAAATGTGAATACCTAGCCTAACCCTGCAGAAAACAACTACCACATGTAGTTTGATGAATGGCTAGAAGAAGCACTATTCTACATACGGTGGGTAGGTATACATGTATTAGCAAAGGCACTATGTCTCAACAGCACAACAGTTGTATGGCACTCTTGTTTGTTGTATGGCAACAGTACAGGTTTAGGCGTTCTTTGCAGCATTATGTAGACAAAGCGCACCACAGTAGATTAGGCAGATGAAATGTGTTGCACCACATGATGTGTGACACATGTTATTGACGTTAGTGTTTAAGATTTAAGATCTAGCGCTTACTAAAATGACAAATTTGTAGCCCACTTAGAGTTACTACCCAATCACTTTATGAAAAAACTTCAATTTATTTTTATCATCTAAAAACACAATAATTTCATTTTGTTAAAATACATGAAGTGCTTTAAAATATCTTTAAAATATCAGGTTGCTTCCTTGATGGTTTCGGTTGTTTACATGGGGTCTTCTCCTAAAGTTGCTATGCTATTCTTTTTGACTTTTGGTGAGTCTGGTGTTCTACCAATTAGTGAACTCTATAAAAAGAAGTATATGCCCACTCAGACTTACTGTATATTATCTTCTCCAGATAACGACATCAAGTCAAAAAGAATAGCATAGCAACTTTAGGAGAAGACCCCATGTAAACAACCAAAACCATGAAGGAAGCAACCTGATATTTAAAGATATTTTAAAGCACTTCATGTATTTTAACGAAATGAAATTATTGTGTTTTTAGATGATAAAAATAAATTGAAGTTTTTTCATGAAGTGATTGGGTAGTAACTCTAAGTGGGCTACAAATTTGTCATTTTAGTAAGCGCTAGATCTTAAATCTTAAACACTATTTGCCAACATTGGAGATTATACACACACGGATTATCTTCATAGATTTTTAGCTGCTGCTCAATTAGGGGTGATCACGCAGATACCAAAGCTGACTCCAGTGTACAAACAACTAATCAAACATCTCATTGACGTCCAGAACATAGCTACATGAACCTGACAAACAACATCCATGTACTGCTACATAGACAACATTATTGGATAAAACATTTAATATGGGCCAGTAGGTGGTGGTAGGAGCCAAATACACAGACATGTGGAGTTGATGAAGGCACGGACAGCGCTATACCTACCGTCTGACCAGCAGAGTGTGCTTGAAATGACGCTACCTCGATATTGCACATGACTTTGCAACATACAAGTGCTTTCAACTCTGCCCTTTTAAAATGGACCAGCAACCAATCAAAACGCACCTGAGTGAGCAAATCATATGCTTCGGGCGTGTCTACGCCGAGGCGGGTGCATGTATTTAATGACGCCAGTGCGCTGTGATTGGCTGCATAGCATATAAAAAGGAGCCACGCCAGTGCGTCCTCAAGCTAGCTGTCCAGATTCATTGGGTAAGCAGCGTTCTTCAGACGTCCCATCTCCGATGCTTGAGTGTGTTTTGTAGTGACCCTTATAATTTAACATACATGTATACTGTCTGGTTCAGCACAAATACACATCCAGGTGTGTGCAGGCCAGACTCCAGATGTGTGACCTTGTATTAATTGGTCAAAACAAGTGTATGCATGGTTACACAATGGTGCATGTCCCCTACTTATTGTGCTTAGATGTTGTGATTTATATTGTGAAATGTGTACAGAAGTAGTGTCAATGATGTTGCCTGGCCTACATACACAGTCATGATGAATCTATCCAGACTTGGCCACACAAAATGGATGTGTAGTGTTGATGCACCACAGTGACTGTGTTTGCACTATTGTGCATGTTTGAGGGCCATTAACCAATGTATCACAATGAACAGGGATGTAGTTTGTTTATGGTGCCTCATGCAGTGTGTAATGTTACCTTGACATGGCTATGTTTATACACCATGCATGTAAAACGTGGTGCCATTATGGATTTGGGTGTGGTGTCCTATAAATGCACATGTATGGACCATAATTTGTAGTATGATGTATGTAGTAATGTCATTTTGACACATGATGGTATACAATATGTTTGGGGTGTTATTGACAATGTTAATTTTGTATGGTCACGTAGTTAATGTGGATTGTATTGTTTGTCACCATATTGTTTGTGTCTGGTTTTGTTGGGCTAACAATGTTATTGTATGTTGTGTGAATGTTGGCTATTTCAGAGGAGGCTGGCCACTACTTAGGAACCTTGTTTTTGATCCTTGTATGTGTAGCATGTATGTAGGCAAGTCAATATTGTATGGTTTTGATGAGTTGTGACATGTAAGTTATGACTTACCTTTTTTTTTTTTACCATTTCCCCAGGGGTTGGTTCATCTGCTCATCATGGATACTGAACAGTGGCTTCTCATGGCTCTTGCCTTGGTGGATGAGGACTTGTGGCTGGAGGAAAGAGCTGAGAGATTGCGGGCTCATAGACCACGCCGTGTGTGGTCTCGGGAGTGGCTTTTGCAAAGAGACAACCTGAGCCACGTGCGACTGCTCCGTCAGCTGGAGGACATGAGTCCGCATGACTTCAGGAACTATCTCCGTATGTCCGAGGACTCATTCAAGTTCTATTGGACGGAATTCAACCATGTAAAGCACGTGAGGATACTGTGATGCGTAGAGCTGTGCCACCTGAGGAGAGGTTGGCTATAATTTTGAGGTTCTTGGCAACAGGTTGATCGATGACGGACCTGCAATATCTGCAGCTGTGTTGCGGCCACTGCTGAGCCGCCTCTTACCCGAGATGTGTGAGGCCATCCTGAGGTGCCTGGTGCCATCCTTTTTGCATTTACCAACCACCCATGCAGAATGGATGCACGTTGCCTGTGGTTTTGCTGATCGCTGGCAATTTCCAAACTATGGTGGAGCATTGGATGGTAAGCACGTGAGGATCACTCAACCCCCCAACAGCGGGTCTTTTGTTTTCAACTATAAAGGGTATTTTAGTGCGATCCTCATGGCCCTTGTGGATGCTCACTATAAGTTCCTCTACGTGGATGTTGGCATGAACGGCCGTATCTCAGATGGGGGTGTGTTTGGACACAGTTCCTTTGGCCAAGAGCTGAGAAGAGGTGCTCTCAACTTGCCCTCAAATGAAGACACAATCGGTCAGCTAAACTTTGCATTTGTGGGGGATGAAGCCTTTCCACTTCATGCTCACCTACTTCGGTCATATCCCCAGAGGACTGTTACTTCTGATCAGTGCATTTTCAATTACCGGCTATCCCAGGCTCGCTGTGTGGTTGAAAATGCGTTTGGGATCATGGCCAATAGATTCCGCATCTTTCATACGCCTTTGAATATGAAACTGGAATCTATAGATATAGTAGTGCTGGAATGCTGGGTGCTACATAACTTCCTGTGTCGTAGGGATACTGCATCATACAAGCTGTCAAGTTATGTGGATTCAGTGGACTCCACAACAGGGAAAGTCCGTCTCGGGGCGTGGCGTGCAACCGACCCTGGTCTGGCGCCACTCCAGCTGCTGAGCCAGGGTCTGAGTCCGCAGGATGCCAGGAGCAGCAGGGACAGCTACTGCTCCTACTTCAATGGCCGTGGGGCAGTGGCCTAGCAGCAAGAACAGGTGTAGGGTGGCTGGGATTGTCAGGCACCACCAGCAGGGGAAGGGTATAGTCAGCAGTGTGGCTGCACCATGATATTATTTTTTGATTATGTTGTAAACTTTATTTGTAATTTTAAATTTCACAATTTTTGTTTCTAATATTTTTTTGTTGACTTTAATTTTATTCAAAAATTATGGCCATTGTTTAAGCTGACATTTCTATTATGTGGGTGATGTTAACAATTCTGTTTTTGTTCAGTACCGTATTTTCCGCTTTTTAAGACGCACTTTTGCCTCCCCCAAACTGGGGGAGTAAAAGGGGGTGCGTCTTAAAAGGCGGATGTGAAAAAATATGCAATTAAAAAAAAAAATCAAATATTACCAGGGGAGGGGGGGCCTGCCGAGTGGGGGTGCCGGACGCAGCTTACATGGGTTGAGGGGCACAGCTGCACTACCGGAGTTGCACCCGCGGTAGCGAGCGGTGGGCGCCGCCATATTCCCTCTACCCGGCTGCATTCACTAAGCAGTGTGCAGCCGGCCGGTAGAGGTAGAGACTCCAGAATGGCCGCGGGTCTCCGTTATGGCCGCGGCCATTTTGTTGAAGTCTTACCTGACTGGCTGCACAGTTAGTGATACGTGAATGCAGCCAGCGAAAAGAAACATGGCGGTGCCCACCGCTTGCTGCCACCTCTCATCCCCGGTACTCCGCTCCTGCACCCGTGCCCCCGCTGCAGCGTCGGCCCTGCTCCTGTGCCTCTCATCCTCCTGAACCTGCCTCCGGACCCCCGCTCAGCAGCCGCATGTCAGTAAGCCATTGGGGTCCGGGGGGGGGAATGGGGAAGAGGCATTCACAAAAGGGGCAATACACAGGATGGGGACATATATACAAGATGGGGGGGTCATAGTTTCAGGATGGGGGGACATATATAATGGATGAGGGGCATAGTTTCAGGATGGGGGACATATATACAGGTTGGGGGGCATATATACAGGTTGGGGGACATATATACAGGATGGGGGACATGTATACAGGATGGGGGCATATATACAGGATGGGGGCATATATACAGGTTGGGGGACATATATACAGGATGAGGGACATATACACAGGATGGGGGACATATATACAGGATGAGGGACATATACACAGGATGGGGGGCATATATACAGGTTGGGGAATATATAGAGAAGATGGGGAATGTATATGCCAGAATGGGGTATATATACAGTATGGGGATATATATACCAGGATGAGGGACATGTATACCAGAATGGAGGGGACATATATACCGGAATACCAGGATGGGGGGGTTTATGCACCAGGATGAGGGGCATATATACTGATTTGTAAGACGGACACTGGCATTATAAGACGGACCCCATTTAACATTAAAAATAATTTATTTTCTCTTTTCCTTCACCAAATTTGGGGGTGCGTCTTATAATCAGGTGCGTCTTATAAAGCGAAAAATACGGTATGTTCTTGTATTTTATGTTAATGTGCACAAAAGGCAACAAAAAAATTTTGATCAGAACTACCTGTGTCTGTTTTTACTTTTAAATACAGGGCAGTTGCACATAGCATTAAGCTGTGCACAGAGGTTTGTGACACCACAATGGTTGTTATGGGTACCTGCAGCATTGTCTGCTAATGTCCAGTACACAGGTAAAGGCCATTAGCCAACACTCTATGCTCACACTGTGTCTCCTTAACCATATTATATGGATTTATACATGAGTATGTGTCAACACACATGCACATTTGTATTGTGTTTGTTGAGGATGGAGGTAGTCATCAGTAGCCACACACACACGTCTGCACACACATAGTTCAGCCATGACCACACACAATCCATGCACATATATCCAGACTGTTGGTTTCAGCTTACCTACGGAAACAACAGACGCACACATAGCCATTCATGGTGCACTCCACAGTGCAACAGACGAGCCGTCCTGTGTGGCAGTTTTGCAAAGGCAAAGTGTCTTTTGAAAGCTGCAACACATGTCACGAGCGTGCAGTAGCGAGATAGTAGAAAGGGCAAATGCGTCATGTAGTGGGCACACTTCCTGACAAGGCTGACCAATGGCGACGCAGTTGTATTGGCCAATCGGAGTGGTAGGGGTGCGGTGTACAACACTCTGGCATGCCTGTCTCCTCGGCGCACTCACATTCTACGCCCACATCGCTGATGAGGTGGAGGCGTGTGACGCTCCGATTTGGCGGTGATGTGGGAATGTGAAATTGCTTCCGGTCTGCGGCAGGGGATTTCCGGAACGCAGGATAGCCGAACATCGCACATGAGATGTCTATGTGTGACAAGGAGACGGCGATGTGTAAAAAAGCGCGTGTGACGGTAACTTAACATTAGGCGTGAAGAAAAGGCATTACCTTTACCCTATTATTTTTTGTCTGTTGGACATAGGGTTTTACAATTAAAATACCAAGTGCTTGAGGAAGTTTCTGTACCATGCATAGGAGGTAATCTCTACAAATTATTGAGTTTGAGAGAGTCATTTTGGATTTATAAATTACAAACACTGACCTCTAAGGGTCTTAATAGAGATTATGATACTTCTAGTTTTCTTTGATATGATGTCCTTTCTCTATTTTACCTTAATTTTCTATTTTCCTTTTTTGCACAGAGACTCTGAATTTCCCATGATGAAGGTAACACTAGTTCGCTTCTTCCCCCCTTCCCCTTTCCTTCTTTAATCTTTATTTCTTTAATGCCTCTATTTGTTCTTTCTTATTTCTATCATATTCTTTAGTTTTCTTCATTTCCCACCTTTTCTGTTTTCATTATTCAATTTTTGGCTTACAGTATATACGTTTTCTTGATAATCTTTCCTCGATTTTGCCGCTGCATTTTAGCATTAATAAACTGTATTTCACTCTGAATCTTCTTTTTCACAATACTTCCTGGTTTGGTGATCATGTGACTATGTCACGTGATCCGCTACCGTGGCAACAATATACACTGTAACAGCGCATGCGCCGATGTCATAGTGACGTCAGGTCACATAATCGGACCCGCATTTCCAGGTTCTGGGCTATAAGAATCCGTAGATTAAGCCCTAGTGTTGCGCCCACACTGCCACACTACGGTGTATATTACTTTAGCGCCCATATCTGGTGAGTGATTACATATTCATTTTTGCATTTCATTATGTTTTTATGTGTTCTGCTGTAAGGAATACCCATGTGGCTTCTGACCTTACTCCCTTTGACCATGTTTAAGATATATGTGTGTTAATCTGTATAACTTGGCAGTTTTCATACTTCATGATTGTGAATGCCTTTTTGTTTCTCTTTACACAGCCTATGTGAAAGTCTTGCTGCCTTATATGAAAAGTAGCACAGAGACAAGGATTGTTAGTATATACCATTGTTATTATTATTATTATTATTATTTTTATAGCGCCATTAGGTTCCATGGCGCTTTACATGAGGAAAGTGCAGAAGAAGACAAGAACAATAAATGTGGCAATCAGGTCATACAGGTACAAGAGGGAGAGAATCCTGTCCGCGAGGGCTCACAGTCTACGATGTTATGTTATGTTATTGTTACCTTTGTCAGCTTATTTTATTGTATTATGAGAATTGATCATATACCCTGTTTTCTGTTTGTTATTTTAGCAACTTATGAAGGCCATAGAGCCGAAACGTTTTGTTGCAATTCTGTCTATCAACCAACTTGCTACTCAATAAAGCTGCCTTAATTCAAATTTTGTGCCAAGTTTATGACATAATTGTTACGGGTTGGAATGCCTGCTTGAGCACTACTGAAAATTTGGGTTATCAATACTTTTTTGATTGATTGACAGCGGGATTTAACAGGTTTACAGCTGTATTTCTCCTATACTTTTATTTTAAATGATGAGCAAAAAGTGAAATATTCAAGTTCTAAATATTCTAGCTGGGTGCTTTTTACTATGAGGGTGATCAACTTGATTACTTCACTAATTGACTTGCATTAAGTTATGGGCCTGCCCACATACAGCCAGACATAAAATCAGCATTTCTGGTGGAAACAGGGTGGGCTTTTTCATGTGTCCAAAGCATACAACACCTTGCTCTACCCCCCAATGAGAGTCTTCTATTCAAGTGGCTCTCACTAGGGTGCCAGCTCCCATTCTACACTGAAAGGAGGCGACAATGTGTGTGAGATAGTTCATGATCATCAAATTACTTTCGAGAACGGTCGACACTCGCTAAGTAACGAACATCGCAAATATATTAATATTTGTGCGAGTAATGAATAGTGTGACATGTAATCATTGCTTTATAGTGAAGAAATGAAAAGTGGCACTCACCGGTGGTGTTTTTCAGCTCCAATTATTTATTTAACCTCAGGGAATGACATATGTGCGGGGAGAAGGAGTAGGAGGCGGCCTCCTACTCACTCTCCCCGCACATATGTCATTCCCTGAAAATGAATAATTAATTGAAGCTGAAAAACACCACCGGTGAGTGCCACTTTTCATTTCTTCACTATAAAGCAATGCATTTACGGCTTATACTAGCGTGCAAAACCGGTCTCCAGGTGCCACACAAGTGATTACTGGGCTAGACCCAATAATTGGCCATGCTGGCTGAAAAAGTGGTGCAGTGTATTGGTGCCCGGCAATGTTTTTTTCTCTACTGTGACATAAATTCTCTCATCACCACTGGATTTAACACACGCCAGCGGGGAGTGCGTCATTGCGCCTGCTCCCATCAGTGCATCTGTGGTGTCATCGCGGGGCGCCAATGGGTTGTTATGACAGCCACAGGTCAGCTTATGATCCTGTGTCTGTCATGAAGCTCTTCCTGTGAACACCGGCTGCGAGCTGACATTCACAGGAGATAGTGATTTCAGCTATACAGAGCCGTGCTGATAAACTGCTTTGTATAGCACAAGGGATCGGATGATTGTAACTTCAAGTTCCCTAAGGGGACTAGTAAATCCAATAAAACGTTTTTAAAAATATAAAAAAACACAAGTTCAATCCACCCCCTTTTTGCCCCATTGAAAATAAAATTTAAAAAATGAACATATTTGGTAGCGCTGCATTCCGATATCTACGATCTATCAAAATATTAAGTAACTTAATCCGATTGGTAAACAGCATAAAGAAAAAAATTAAAAAACCAAGAGTCCAGGATTCTGGCTAGGTGGAAGCAAGGCCTAGTAGACCAACATCACAAAGCATTCACTGATCTCAGGGAGACCAGTCCAAGAAAACACTGCGGGCAGCTGGCTAAAGCGCTCAATACAGTGAATTCCTAGGCGCCTTGGTCTACTAGGCCTTGATTCCTCCTAGACAGAATCCTACTCCACACTGATGAGGGGCAACACCCCGAAACAGCTGTCTGTGGATGGATACCTGGCTTTGGTATTCCATTGTCATATCTCTAAGCTTGTAAAAAAGAGAATTTTGTTTACGTACCGTAAATTCTTTTTTCTTTAATCATCAATGGGAGACCCAGACAATGGGGTTTAGGGCACTGCCCTCCGGAGGTCACACTAGGTACTACAAGTTTGTAGACACCGCCTCCTCCGCTTATAAACCCCTACCGCAGGGAACATCCTCAGTTTGGTCTACAAGCTGCGAGGAGGAAATAAACCACACCCGAAACATCGGGAAGAATGCCGTGCACAAACGGTTCAACAACCCGGCAAACACTGTCTCAACAGAGAACAGAGCCAATGCAAAACATGCAAAGGAACAACTGGGTGGGTGCTGGGTCTCCCATTGATGATTAAAGAAAACAGAATTTACGGTACGTAAACAAAATTCTCTTTTTTCTGGTCATCATAATGGGAGACCCAGACAATGGGGATGTCCTAAAGCAATACCCCAGGGCGGGAAAAGTTCCTCAACAAGACGGATAACACATGGTTCCCTTTTAAAGGTGGGCAACCGCCGCCTGGAGAACCCGCCTGCCCAAACTTGCATCCGCAGAGGCATGGGCATGCACCATATAGTGCTTAGAGAAAGTGTGCAGGCTGGACCAAGTGGCCGCCTGACACACCTGTAGAGCAGACGCTCTATGTCGCAAAGCCCAGGAAGCACCTACGGCTCTGGTAGAGTGAGCCTTCAATCCCACCGGGAGAGGCAAACCAGAAGTCCGGTAAGCCTCCTGGATGGAAGCCTTAATCCATCTGGCCAATGTCGATTTCGACGCCGCGGACCCCTTACAGCGACCTGTCGTAAGAACAAATAAGGAATCCGAACTCCTAAAGGAGGCGGTCCTAGACACATAAATGCGTATAGCTCTCACGAGATCCAGAGTATGGAGGTCGCGTTCAACCTGATGAACGGGAGCGGGGCAAAATGATGGGAGAACAATCTCCTGGTTCAGGTGGAAAGTTGAAACCACCTTCGGCAAGAATTCTGGCCGTGGACGCAACACCACCTTGTCTTGGTGAACCACCAGAAAGGGTGACTTGCACGATAGTGCAGCCAATTCTGAGACCCTCCTCAGAGATGTAATCGCCACCAGAAAGGTCACTTTCTGGGATAGACGGGATAGAGAAACCTCCCTCAGAGGCTCAAACGGCGGTTTCTGCAATGCCGCCAGGACCATGTTAAGGTCCCAAGGGTCTAGAGGTCTCTTGTAGGGCGGAACCATCCGTGACACCCCCTGCAGAAATTGGCGGACCCTCGGGAGTAGCGCCAATCGCCTGTCAAACAGCACTGAAAGTGCTGATACTTGGCCTTTCAAAGAGCCAAGGGATAACCCCAATTCCAAACCCGACTGTAGGAAAGCCAACAACGTCGGGATGGACAAGGGCCACGGAGACCGTCCGCCAGAGTCACACCAAGTAAAAAAGATCTTCCACGTTCTGTGGTACATCTTCCTGGAAACTGGCTTTCTAGCCCGATTCATAGTGGCAACCACCGCAGGGGAGAACCCCCTGGATGTCAGCAGCCAGGCCTCAAGAGCCATGCAGTCAATTTGAGGGCCCTGGAATTGAGGTGGAAGAATGGGCCTTGCGCGAGTAAATCTGCGCGTTCTGGAAGAGCCCACCTGTGTCCGCCTGACAGTTGCCACAGGTCCGGATACCAGGACCTCCTGGGCCAGTCTGGAGCCACTAGAATGGCTACCCTGCATTCCGACCTGATTTTCCACAGCACCCTGGGAATCAGAGCCAGAGGCGGGAACACATATGGTAGATGGAATCTGGACCAAGTCAAGATCAGGGCGTCCGCTCCCAGGGACTGGGGGTCCCATGACCTCGCCATGTATTGCGGAACCTGATGATTCAGCCGCGAGGCCATCAGATCCACGTCCGGAGTGCCCCATCTGCTGCAGATGTCCTGGAAGACGTCTGGATGAAGAGACCACTCTCCGGCGTCCATCCCCTGCCGGCTCAGATAGTCGGCCTCCCAGTTTTCGACCCCTGGGATGTGAACTGCGGAGATCAGGCAGTTGTTGTCCTCCGCCCAGGATAGGATGCGGTGGACTTCGGCCAGAGCCTCTGCACTCCTGGTTCCTCCTTGATGATTTATATAAGCGACGGCCGTCGCATTGTCGGACTGAACCCGAATGGGTTGTCCTGAGAGGAATCTCTGAAAAGCCAGGAGTGTCAGATAGATCGCCTTGATCTCCAGTACGTTGATCTGCAACGCCGACTCCGACTGAGTCCAGAGGCCTTGGGCCCTGTGGTGTAAGAACACCGCTCCCCAGCCCTTCAGACTGGCGTCGGTGGTCACCACTAACCATGACGGTTTGATGAAGGACCGACCCCGAGACAAGTGATGTGGCTGTAGCCACCACTGCAGGGAATCCCTGGTCGGTAGGGAAAGGGTCACCAGCCGATTCAGAGAGATCGTCCTCTTGTCCCACCTGCGGAGAATCTCCAGCTGAAGAGGACGAAGGCGAAATTGTGCGAACGGCACCGCCTCTATTGCTGCCACCATGCGCCCCACCAGCTTCATCAACACCCGTAGGGATGAGTGTGGTGACAGGAGGACTGCTTGTACTCCTGATTGGATCGCCCTCTGTTTGACTCGTGGCAGAGACACCAGGGCTGAGGCTGTGTTGAAGTCCATGCCCAGATATGTCAAAGACTGGGTCGGAACCAGCGTGGACTTCTGAATATTAGAAGCCAACCGAACTGTTCCAGGGACCGCATGGTCACATCCAGGCTCTCTTGACAGAGGTGTTCTGATGGCGCCCTGACCAGCAGGTCGTCTAAATAGGGAATGACGGCATGTCCCTGCATGTGCAGGAGAGCCATCATGGAGGCCATCACTTTTGTGAACACCCGCGGTGCCGAGGCCAGCCCGAACGGCAGCGCCACAAATTGGAAGTGTTCTTCCCCCACTGCGAATCGCAACCAGCGCTGATGAGCCGGTGCAATGGGTACGTGAAGGTAAGCGTCTCTGATATCTATGGACGCTAGGAAGTCCCCCTGTGACACAGCTGCGATCACGGAGCGCAGTGATTCCATACGGAACTTCCGAACCAACACGTGATGGTTGAACAACTTCAGGTCCAGTACTGGGCGGAAGGATCCGTCCTTCTTCGGGACGATAAAGAGGTTGGAGTAAAAACCCCTGAACCTCTCTCCGGAAGGCACCGGGACCACCACTCCGTCTCTGCGGAGACCCTCCAACACCTGGTAAAAAGCCTGAGCCTTTTCTGGTGATGGGACCGACCGATGGAATCGGGATATCGGCTTTGACGTCAGCTCTATCCTGTAACCTCGCGAGATCACGTCTCGAACCCACTGATCTTGAACGTGAAGTAGCCACTTGTCCTGAAAGCGAGACAAGCGGCCCCCCCACCTGTGGGGAGGCAGGATGAGAGAGCGAGTCATGTAGAGGCGGGTTTGGGGGTGGCAGCTGCCGCCCCCGCCGGCTTCTTTGGACGACTCTTAGAGCGCCACTGAGAAGCGGGTTTTCCCCCTCGGTCCGTGCGAGCGGACGGTGCTGATGACTGCGAGCTGGAACGAAAGGACCACTGTTTTGGGTTCCTTTTAACGGTATACCGTGGCTTAGGCTTATTCTGCGGTATCTTAGACTCCGCAGAATCCTTAATCAGCTTGTCCAGTTCGGTGCCAAAAAGCCTGTCACCAGCAAACGGAAGATTCTGCAAAATCTTCTTGGATGTGGCATCTGAGTCCCAAAGACGCAGCCACAACAACCTGCGGATCGCTATAGCATTGGCCGAAGCCACAGCTGAGCGAGTGGCAGTTTCCAGAGTCGCCGTCCTGGCGTAGTCCGCATAGGCCCTTGCCCTTTCGGTAAGTGCTAGGACCTCTGGACTGGATCTTGCCAGGTCAGAGATACCATCCAAGCAGGTAGTAATTGCTTGTAAGGTCCAGACCGTAGCAAAATTAGGGGCAAATGAAGACCCCCACAGCCTCATAGGAAGACTTGGCGAGTTGCTCGACCTGTCTATCCGTCGCATCCTTCAGCGAGGAGCTATCAGAGGCAGAGAAAAGGGAGCGTGCAGCAATCCTGGTCATGGAAGCGTCCACCTTCGGGGACTGCGACCACTCCTGAAGCACCTCCTGGGAGAAGGGGAAGCGATTGTCCTTGGGTTTACGGACATAGCGCCGCCCAGGATGTAACCTGGGAGCTCTAACCACCCTTCCAAAATTCGTGTGGTCCATGAAGGAACCACTTGGTCTAGCCTCTGGTCGCAGCCATTGATAGACCTCCTTCGGGTGTACCGTCACCTCCTCAGGGGGTGTCACGAGACGTAAGGTCTCGTTGATAGAGGACACCAGATCCTCCACCCCGTCTGGTGGTTCAGATATAGACACAGACCCGAAATTTGAACCCCCATCATCGTCCTCACCATCAGAGGAACGCTCCTCCTCAGAGAGAGCCTGGAGCTCGGGTGACTCCTCACGACGAGCCCGCTTAAGGGGTCTCACAGCAGAAGAGGGAGACACCCGGGGGTAACTGGACGGAGTAGCTGGGCTATCCAGTCTCCTATTAAGTGCCTCCAGGGATTGCGACATGGAGGACAGCTGGGACAACAGAGATTCATTGATCTTGTTCTGAGTCTCCCATGGCCCTGGGATCACCTGAACCTCAGGGTACAGCACCGGAGCTGCTGTCTCAGCAGTGCCAGCCCGGGCCTCTGGGCGTCCGCAGTTATTGCAGGACCCCTCCACCAGTGTTCCATTGCATGTAGCACAGGTAATGGTGGTTTCTGCCGCCCTAGCAGCACGCTTCCCGGCTGAGGACATCGCCACAGTAGGGGAAGATAAGCCAAATTGCAGACAACAAAACCGGGAATCCCGGTGGCTTACCGACCGCAGTAAAGCGGTATGAGGAAGCGGTGTGTGTGTGTGACCTCCGCGACGGTTTCCGGTCTCCCCTGGAGTGCAGGCGCACGCTGCATACAGATCCCAGCCGGGAAGTGAGGGTAAAGATGGCCGCCGACAGTGAAACTGTGGGCGGCGCCGAAGACACGCGGGAAACACACACACACGCCCATCGATGACGTCACCGCACGGGCAGCTCCCCATCCTCCAAGCATCCTCAGCATGAGGGAGCCGGAGCCCGCAGCGCGGGAAAAAGTGTAAAAAGTTATACACAGACTGCATGCACAAAACAAACATCCGCAGCCCACGGCCTCAGCCCCTGTGACACACAGGGCGGTCAGCCAGAGTGACCCCAGCACAGGGTACACCCGCAGAACCGCGGACCCGAGAGTAACGCGCGGTCTGAGTGTCATGAAACACATAAAGTGCCAGACACTACCCCCAGGCACACAGGAGACACAGAGTGCCTCAGTGCCGGTCCGGTCTGTAAGCACCATTTAGGGAGGCCTCGGACGGGGGTGCAGCACCAGTCCGGAGTGTAAGCACCATTTAGGGAGGCCTCGGACTGGGCTGGCTCCAGTCCGGTCTGTAAGCACCATTTAGGGAGGCCTCGGACGGAGCGGAGCTGTGCAAGGCTCCCATCTCCCACTCTCCAGAGCCCCCCAGAGAGGGATGGAAAGGAGCGTGACAGCGTACCGGGAGAACACAAAGTGTCCAGGCTCTAGGCCCTCCGGTACCTCCACCAGCGTGTGCCACTAAGGGTGAGCGGGGAGGCTGTCACAGGTCCCGATAGGACCATATTACCTTGTCTTCAGACGCCATCACGTAAGTAGTGAGAATGCAGTGAAGTGCAAGCAAAGCGTGATCCTCCGAGCACACTAAGTTTAAAACTGAGGATGTTCCCTGCGGTAGGGGTTCATAAGCGGAGGAGGCGGTGTCTACAAACTTGTAGTACCTAGTGTGACCTCCGGAGGGCAGTGCCCTAAACCCCATTGTCTGGGTCTCCCATTATGATGACCAGAAAAGAGCTGGATATTGACTAAAAGGGCCACTTAACATGGTGGGTATGGTGTTCTCCGCAAGGAGCCACCCATTGGCTGGGTCCTTCCCTGGAGGGATATCTGGCTAGTCCTGTGTTTGAGGACCTAACCGAAGCTGCACAGACTCTATTTGCATATTAAGGTGAAAACAGGCTGGGGATGAAGTGGTTAAAAGATTTGCATAATTTTCATTCTTATTCTTATCAGATTTCTGTCTGTCAGGGGATTCCTGAATAAAATGGAAGAATCATATATAGGCCTGAATGGAATGTTGTATAGATGAACTATGTAGCTAACAATAAAAAAAAAAATCTTTTTCACTTTTATTTTATATTTTTATTGTTCTCTTTTAATGTTTTCCATTGAGAACTCAGAATGTAAGAATGGCGAATAGTCACGTTTCAATATACTATTTTCTGCCAAAATTTAGCAGTTGTTAATTGAGATGGCTTCTCTCATCTGCATACATATCACTTCATCAATGTACAGAGTGATTTCCTTCACTTGGATCTCCTCCTCTAAAGAGAGCTGCTGACGGTTCAGGCCTTTCAGCTCCGCTTCTGCCTGGCTCAGAGTCTCTCGTAGTCTGTAGAAAAAAGAAAATAATATACCTAAGTGTGGAGCCTAATACAGAGAGGTGAAGAATCTACTATGTAAAAGCCCTGTTCAGTCTGTCTGTACGTTTGTCCCGAAAACAGCACCACATAAATATCGTGTAAATTACAGTTGAACTGGAATGTGAATGAGTCGGCCAACAGGGTAGGGGGAACTCGGATACCGGGACAGGGGGTTACTTCAGTGGGGATCACGGCTGGTTGGTTCCCGGTTCCATGCCCTGAACCCTCAATGGCGGGGTGGGGGTGATGATGATGGGGGAATGGTAACGTGATGCCACCTGTGGTTCCTGGGAATAGAGTTACCAGCGCTGTGGCCGGCCCCTGAGGTGATGGGAATGCAGCTTTTGTAGTATAGCTCCCCACAGTTGGAGCTTTACCTCAGGCAGCGGGGTGGATGAGGGGAGTCGTAGTCCTCACCTCTGTGATGCTGTACAGGCCCTCCAGGCGACGGATGAAAGGAGAACAAACACCAATTCAGCTCAAACAGTTCTTTACTTGAACCAGGTGGAAAAGGTACACAGTACAATCTGGTTTAACGGGGATTGTAGCTGCGGATTTTGGAGGCTTTTCCAGAGTCTGTCAGAGGTGTCTTTCGATTAGCTCTCCTGGTCCTTTTTCCTCTCTCTCTGCACTCCCCCCTCGTGAGTCAAGTCTCGAGTCCTCAGGGTCTGTTACCTAAAGTCTCCTTACTTCTCGGTGTCGTGAACCCAGCTGCGTGACTGATGTTGGAGTCCTTGATGGGTGCTGTGGCTCCCTTAGGTTGGCCCCACAGTCTGCCGGTCTGCGGTTAGGGATATACCGTAGCTAGCCACCTCGGTTCCGGTATACCGGTGGTGACCTGGCTTTCCAGCTGGCTCCGACCAGTCCTGGAGTGGCCCCCTTCTATGTCTGGGTCACCCCTCTCCTAAGAGGTGCCCTCCTGTCATGGCCGCAGGGTCCCCTGCGTCCGTCCCCTTTGCTGTCTTACACCGTCTGTCTGACTAGTCTTCTCACTGTCACTCATGTCTTCCCGCTCCTGTAGGCTCTACCCCCTGGGACCTACTGAAAATATGCCCCTCTACAAAGGTGGCCTACTGTATGGGTGTTGTGTGCAGACTCTGTAGGGTGCTCCATATCCACGGCTACGGAGGCACTACACCTTCTGTTTGGGGTACATTACCTCCCTGTGGTGCCTTGCCATAGGGGTGCCACATGAAGAAGCCCATAAGTTTGGTTGATCAGTCAAAGAAAACAGCACTAGCTATAGGACATTTGTGATGAGGGGCCCACACGCCATCTGGGACACTGGCGGCAGCGGTTCCTTAGCATACAGGGCGGAAAGAGACGTTTCACAGGGGTGAGACAGCGCCAAACAGGGGAACAGAGAAGGTGCAGGGGGAGAGACAGCACAGAGAAAAAGAGTGTACAGGGGGAGAGCCAGCACACAGGGGGAAGAGACAGCACAGGAGGAGAGATAGCACAAGGCAAGAGAGTGCATGGGGAAAGACAGCACAAGGGATGAGAGCATACAAGGGAAAGACAGACAGCACAAGGAGAGAGAAAGTGCTGCGATTAGGCTGCTTTCACATAACGATTTTCGGTCATCCGATTGTATCCGTTCCAAAACGGATACAATCGGATCCGAAATCGGACCCCATGTTCCCCTATGGGAATCGGATGGGATCGGATGTGCCACTATTAGCATCCGATTTTGGCACCATCCGATCCCATCCGATGTAATCACGGGCACAAAATCATAGCCTGCTACGATTTTGTGTCCGTGACTCACATTGGACAGCCTCGGATCACTGCTGATCCAAGGCTGATCCTAGTGCCCACAACATGGGAGCCTATGGACATCGGATCCGAGCTCACCTCGGATCCGATGTCGGCTCCGTATTCCCCTGTCTTTCCCTGCTTCTGCTCCTCCATCTTCTGCCCTCTCCTATTCTATATGCTGTGCCCCCGCTATTCTATTTTGTGTCCCCTGCTATTCTATCCTCCTCTATCCCTATCCTGTCCCCTGTCCTCTCCCTGTGTGTAAAAAAATAAAAAAACTCCTCTGGGAGTATACATTACCTGTCACCGGCTCCAACGCTGCACACGATCAGGACTGAATAGCCTCTGATGATGTAAGCGACCCGGTCACATGACTCGTCAGCTGACCGGGTCATGTGACTCTGACATCATCACAGGTCCTTTAGTCCTGATCGTGTGCAGCGTTGGAGCCGGTGACAGGTGATGTATACTCCCGGAGGAGTTTTTTTATTTTTTTTACACACAGGGAGGGGACAGGATAGGGATAGAGGAGGATAGAAGAGCGGGGGCACAGCAAAGAATAGCGGGTGCACAGCATAGCATAGGAGAGGGAAGAAGATGGAGGAGGCAGGAGTAGGGAGAGACAGGGGACCGCAGGATCCACACGGATCCTGCAGATCGGATGGCTATTTGCCATCCGATTGCAGGGATCTGTATGGATCCGTGCCTGTCCGTGGGATCCCCCTTCAAAGTCGGATTCCACGGACAGGCACAAAATCGTTATGTGAAACCAGCCTTAGTAGTGGGAGTAGCTGGAGCAATATATAATCGCACATATATATTCACACATATTCTAGAATCACAAAATATGTTAAAATCAGGCCTTGTCAAGTAATGTATATGGGCCATTCCATGTCAAGTGAACCAATGATTATTACCTCTATATTTTTAATTCTTTTGAGATTTTGTTATTTGATAATAGCATGTCAGACAATGCAAAATGTGAAGAGAAAATTGAAAAAAAAATTTTTTTTTTTTTTTAAATGATTTTCAAAGTTCGAAAAAAGTGTGAATTTCGATGTTGCCTGCCATTACATTTCTCCTCATAACTCAGGCTAGAAATAAGATAGAGAGACAAAATAAACACCATTCTGCTCAGAACTGTACAGGCTTTCACCAGATATGTCACAAGAGTATCTTTGTTAATATTTTACCCATGCGAAAGCAAACGCAAAATTTTAAAATGCATTTCCGAAAAATCGGCATAATTTAAATATTTAAAAAACTGCCCATATGTCTGCCGTTCTCTTAGCCACATCTGTACCAAATTTCAAGTTGGGATTGCGATGGGATCATATTATAAAATATTTTACTATTAATAGCGTCAATGGGTCATTCCATATCAAGTGATCTAAATATGAATATTTTTTTTTACCTGACGTCTTTACATTTTTTTAATTCTTTTTCTTTATGACTTACAACTTTAGTTAATTACAAATTAAAAGTTTTGAATTTTTTTCTTAATCAGTTAATTTTTTACAGATATTTAAAATTTTAAAAAAGTGCGAATTTTGGGCTGGTATGGCTTTACATTTTCTTTTATCTCGGGCTAGAAATAAGATAAAGAAATGGGAGAGGCATAATTTTACTCAGAATGGTAACATCTTTCATTTGATATGTCACAAGACTATGGTTTTTTATATTTTGTTTGGGAAAATCAAATTGAAAATTTTGATGCGCAATTGTGAAATAAATGTTAGTTTGAAAATTGCGAAAAAATGCCTGTGTGTTACTTGTATTATTGGAGAAACAAAATAAACACCAATCTACTCAGAACTGTCCAGGCTTTCACCAGATATATCACAAGAGGATCTTTGTTAATTTTTTACCCATGCAAAAGCAAAATTTTAAATCACATTTCCGAAAAATCGGCAAAATTTAAATATTTCAAAAACTGCACAGGTGTCTGCTGTGCTCTTAGCCACATCTGTACCAAATTTCAAGTTGGGATCGCGATGGGATCATATTTTAAAATATTTAACTATTATAGTGTCAATTCGAAAATCTTGAATTCAGATCTGTTCAGCCTGTGGTCTAAAAGTGTGGGGTCTATATTCACCAAGTAATCCATGATTTTTAGACATTACTGTATTATTTTGATATGTTACAGCTTAGAAGCAGGAGAGGACATATAGGAGAAAGCTTTGTTAGGGCTCAACTTGAGAATGAACAATATTGTATTGAATATTGTACAAACCAGGACTACGAAGAGGAGGAGAGTTTGTTAAAACATCGGTTACAGGAAGAAGAACCCATCAAAGGGACTCAGCAATACCACACTTTCATTCCATATAGTGAAACAGAAATTAAAACAAGGATTTTTTCATTCAGCAAAGACAGTGAAGTCCATGAAGTGGTAGAAGGCGGCACAAGATTGGCAATGGATGACATAACTGGCTATGTGACCTGTGAATATGATTGGCGCTGGTGGCAGCTACTGTACTCTCCAAAGACTGTGAAAAAGTCAGATAACAACTCAGTGACAGGCCGTACATACTCTGACACAAAAGGAAATGGCGATTGCTAGTAAGCAATCATGGACAACATTACATTTCACCCACTTAAAAGGGACAAATTGATGATAAAAAGCCACTTTAAAAAAGTACTATTAATTGTTTGATTAGTTCATAATTGATAGAACGATGATTTAACTACTGTACTATTCTTATTAAACACTTCATAAATTACATGTTTAGTGATATAATAGAAAAAAATTTACATGTATAAATAGGGGTTAACATTTTTGGTTCTTTTAATCTTGTTCAATCACACCTGAGGATATGATCACCTTTTTTCTTTTTGTTTGTTCAATGCATTCAGGTTGAAAATGCTGAGCCAATTGTGTTCTGATGATTAAGGCTACTTTCACATTAGAGTTCCCCTCTGCAGCGTTCTGCGGAGGGGAGCCGCAATGTGAGCACAGCACCGCCAGCCCCTATCTTTATAATAGGAGCGCATGTTGCATTTCTGGTTCGGACGAGACTGGGTGATTTGTGCGCAGGCATCCGCTGCGCACAGATCACATATGGGAGTAAATGGGTGTGCACGGTCATGCGCAGTCAAGCGCAGCGCCGTGCGCTCCCATTATAAAGATAGGGGCTGGCGGTGCTGCGCTCACATTGCGGCTCCCCTCCGCAGAACGCTGCGGAGGGGAACGCTAATGTGAAAGCACCCTAAGATATATTTATCCTGGCACTTACGGGATTTGTGTTTTGTGTTTCTTATTTGTTTCATATAAATGTTTTATTCAATACTTAAGTTGTAATAACTCGTACAACCATAAAATAAAAAATATATAAATTTGACAGGTCCCAAGTTGAATCTCTGCACAAATATAACCAAGAACACAAGTAACACACAGGCATTTTTTCACAATTTTCAAACTAACATTTATTTCACAATTGCGCATCAAAATTTTGAATTTGATTTTCCCAAACAAAATATAAAAACCATAGTCTTGTGACATGTCAAATCAAAGCTGTTACCATTCTGAGTAAAATGATGCCTCTTCCATTTCTTTATCTTATTTCTAGCCCGAGATAACAAAATGTAAAGCCATACCAGGACAAAATTCACACTTTTTTTAAACTTTAAATATCTGTAAAAAATTAACTGATTAAGAAAAAAATTCAAAACTTTTAATTTGTAATTAACTAAAGTAGTACTTCATAAAGGAAAAAAAATTAAAAAAATCTAAAGACGTCAGGTAAAAAAAAATATTCATATTTAGATCACTTGACATGGAATAACCCATATACTGCCTTCCAAAGGAGGGAATCTGTCACTTTTATTACTAAACTAGTGGTATGGTTATAAAGGTCTTAATGTAGCAATAAAAATGTTGCTTGTTTTATTGTAATCTGATGTGCAGAGAAACTAAGCTTTAAAGATGACCTATTAACAGGTCAAAAATGGTCAGTTTTTGCAAGTAGTGTATACCCGTTGCTTCCCTGTATGTACCTTTTTTTTTTTATAATCCGCTATATGGTTGCAGAGATATGAGCCTTTACATTCATGGCCTTTACAAGGGGTGTAGCTTATAGGGCTCTTTGGAGGTGTGTCTTTATGCTGTTCTGCATAATTATAGTGTGAGCCATGCCCCCTCTGTAGGGACCTCAACACCTTCCACCAAATAAAAAGGTCATTGATCAATTGGTCTCCAGTTGTCACACACGCCGATGCTGGCCGTCCAGCGGGAGACCAACGATACAATAATGGTCCTGGCCATTCTTGCACGATCAACGAACTTATCGTTGGTCGTTGATATGTGTCACACGCAACAATGTTGTTTCGACATCGCTGCAACGCCACAAAACCGGTGACATTGCGATGATATCGTTAACAATATCGTAGTGTGTGAAAGGGCCTTTAGGGTTCAGCTTTTGGAATGGTGTCACTTTTGGGTGTTTTCTGTCATGTAGGCCTCTAAAAGTCACTTCACATGTGATGTGGTCCCTAAAAAAATTGGCTTTTTGCATTTTGCTGTAAAAATTAGAAATTACTGATAACAAAAAAAAATTAGGAAGATTGAAGCGTTAAAAGTTTTGTTTCAAAAATGGTACTGTCGTAAAGTAGACATGTGGGACATGTTATTTATTATTTTGTGGGACATATTTCTTTAGGGATCTAAAAGTACAAAGCTTGAAAATTTCAAAACTTTTGCTGAATTTCCAATATTTTCACAAATCAACACAAAAAATATTGTCCTAAAATGCACCACTAACACAAAGTGTCACAAAAAAAACTGTCTCAGAATCATTGGGATCTGTTGAAGTGTTCCAGAGTTATAACCTCATAAAGTGACACTGGTGAGAATTGTCAAATTGGCCTGGTTAGGAAGGAGAACATAGGCTGGGGGTGAATAGTAATAAATGGACAGCACTCAGAGAACACGCAAATGTCATCGGTGTTATATCCATTTTTCCAATGTCCTATTGATTGGAATGCAATAAAAATTCAAAGATTGAAAGATGTTAAATTTTAACTTTTTTTGGCAAATTTTTGATATTTTCAAAAACAACAAATCATATTGACTAAACTTTACTGCTAACATAAAGAACAACATGTAATGGAAAAAACAAATCTCAGAAACACTGGAATACTATATATTGTAACTATATATTATAAAAAAAAATTGTGCCTAAGCACTAACAGGCAGGTAGCTGCCACCTACCTGCCTGTTGTGCTCGGCACCATTCACCGCCGTTCACCCCCAGCACAGAGCAGTCACAGACTGTTCCTTCTGGGCACAGCATAGCGGGGAATATATGGAGCAGAGGTGCCTTTTCTGCTCTGTGGAAGGGGCGAGACAGCCAGTCTCATGATGATTGACAGCCAGCTCCCCGCTACCTGATTGGAGGAGCCGCCTGTCAATCAGCATGACATCGGCTCTGACACTCTTCAACAGAGGGGAATAGCCGCCCCTCTGTTGACGTGAAGCCAGCTGAAGAGGCAAAATTGCCAACAGGAGTGGTCTGAGACCGCTCCGTATCAGCAGTCAACGGTACTGGGCAAAACAAGCAGGTGGGTGGCAACTTCCTGCCTATTAGTGGATAGGCACAATTGTTTGGGGGTGAGAAATCCCAGATATCGTCTTTCAAGTGATACTGGTCAGAATTGAAAAAATTGGCCTGGTCAGGAAAGTAAAACAGGCTCAGTGGTGAATGGGTTAAAACGCATTACTAATGTCTTCCAAAAACAGCACCCCACCTAACCAAAGGCTGTGCCTGGTATTGCAGCTAAACACCATTTAGATGAATGGAGTTTAACTGCAATATTACACACAATCTGTGGACAGATGTGGAGACAAATTTGGAGTTATTTTTATATAAATGTACAACCCTTTTAAATCTAATTGGACTAAAATAAAATACATGACATCAACTTCCATAAGAGATGATCCTAATGTTTCACTCACCTTTCGACATTTGTAGCAATCTCTTGGACTTCATTGATAAGTCGGTGCTGTACAGGGTCACGACACTGCTCCACATTGGGTCTCAGTGTTCTGGTTTCTAGACGAGTCTGGGCCACTTTTATAGGTCCCTCTTTATTTGCAATGGCTTTCTTAAGATTTTCTATATTCTTTTCCTGGGAACTGATCTCATCCATAACCTTTTTAAAATAATTAAGGATTTTAAAGATTAAGAACAGAAATAATGCACTTATTACTGTAGACAATGAAAGTCTAGAGATTCTCAGAAATATTGGCTCATGAAAGCAGGGCTGCCAACTGTCCATAATTATATAGTGATTTAAAAAATAAAATCTGTATTTTTTCTGCCTTTTGGGAAAGCTAGCAGCAGAGGTGAAAGGAAGGAACAGCGCCAATCAGACAGCATGGAGCAGGACCATCATGGACTATGTCTGCTTTAGCTATTAAAGGGGATGTAAGGTCTAAAACGATAATTCTGCAATCACCCAATCTGACTGCAGTCTTACCAAGTCTTTATGCGCCCGTAATAGCCGCGGCAAGATTCGCAGTTTGTAAACTGGGAAAGGACCGCAATTAAGCGATATGCATGTTCCTGGGAACACCACAACTAGTGGGCGCAGACTCGCTCAATAAAAGAGTATGCTGCAGGCGTGTCTGACTAGTGGGAGTGGTCTTGCTCCATACACTTGTATTGAGTGAGGCCACGCCCACTAGTTGGGGGATCTGGCCACAGTGGCCGGGAACATGCATATCACATAATTGTATATATAGTGAGGGCGCTGGGAAGATTGATAAGTCTTCAGCCCCATAAAGTGACTGCAGAATTATTGTTTTAGACTGAACAACCCGTTCAATGTAATAATCACCTTCCAGTACAAATTGTAGCCCAGAATAGGGGGTGGGATTTCAGTTACCTATCCAATCTCTCTGGTCACTAAAACTGGACTTTTGTTTACAGACAAGCAGCTCTGGCACACTAGATGGTGAGATACTGTACACTGCTCCACTTCGCCTGGGAGCAGAGGGGAACAGCTGCAGAAATCAGGCATTTCTTGAATGTCCCGGCTCCAGCACTGGGTCTTGCTTCCTTCCCCAACGGATAGTTCCCTATGTGATAGTCTGCGCCAAGTTAATTTAGTATCCCAAAAAGTACCATAAATATCATAATCTTAGGCAGCTGTCCATGGTTTAGAAAGCATAGCTCTCAGCTACTATGTTTTTAGCAAGAGTTTATAGCTTTATCCACTTGTCTTAGGCAGCTTTCACATCAGCTTTTTTGTACAATCGCAGCAGATCTGGCAGGTTTGCCGGATTTGCCGTGTAATGGCTCACTTGCGGCAAGCCCCATTTATTCCTTATGGAACTCGCTGTCAGGTTCACCAAGTGTGGTTTTGCCGGATTCGGCAGATCCAGCACTTGTGGAAGCGCAAAAAAAACCACTGCTAGCAGCGTTTTTTTGACTTGCCGCAAGTGCTAGATCCGGCAAAACCACACTTGCCGCACCTGACCACAAGTCCCATACAATATTACAACTGCTGGATCTGCCGCGAATTTCAAATAACGCCAATGTGAATGCAGTCTTAGACAGCTATGTGTTTAATTATCTCCACTGCATTCCTGATTTTCCATTTTACTACTCTTGTCTATACCCAAGCTCTGTCCAGTTTATCTAGGTGTTGTCCACACCCACCATGCTGCAATGAAAATTCCAGATCACCTACTGGCAAGACACAGGAGGGAAATGCCTGAATTACACGCAGCCACATCGTGGTGTTTTCATGGCAACAGGCACAATTGTGTCCGATGCCTGGCGGTGTCTACCTTCCTGAGTCTGCGTGTAAAGGTACCATTATGTGTGGCGCTGGGCACTGGCTGTGAGGTTGCTGGTCGTTGGTCTCTCGCTGTCACACTCATCAATGCGTGCTCACCAGCAGGAGACCAAGGACCGAAAAATGGTCCTGAACGACTTGCAGTGATCTGCGACCTCACAGCAGGGGCCTAATCACTGCTACGTGTCACACACTACAACATCGCTGAAGAGGTCGCTGTTGCGTCACAAAACCTGTGACATTTCAGCGACATCGCTAGCGATGTTGCAGTGTGTGAGTTACCCCTTATGGCCACTTTACACGCAGCTATAGGTAACAGGTTTTCCACAGGTAACTTACTGGCTGCAGTGAAATCATGGAGACATGGTTCTATCTTGTTGCAGTGTACAAATGGAACTATGTCTCCATGATTTCACTGCAGCCAGTAAGTTACCTGTGGAAAACCTGTTACCTGTAGCTGCGTGTAAAGTGGCCATTAGAGAGTTGAGTGACTTATTGATAGAGTTACAGGTTGCCCAGGAGGAAGGAGATTTGCCCAGATTGGCATTCTTAGACAGTGCCAGGGGTCTCAATTTGCAAAAACTTCCTCACAATCTACAAAAAAAGTGGATCACATATGGTTCACGGTATAAGTAAACTCATAACGTGCCGTTCCCTCCTTTCACCATTTTTGTAGATTTTGTCACCCAACAAGCTAAGATCAGAAATGACCCTAGTTTTGACTTCACTCTGTCGTGCCCCACTGTGCCCAGTGTCAAACCTAATAGGACACCCGTCCACAAAACTAATATTGTTTTCATAGGTCCTCCTCACGAAATGAGTAAGCCCCCTCCAGAAGAGACCAAACCTCAGGATGTCAGCAAGCAGTGTCCCCTACACAGGATACCACATCCTCTACTATAATGCAGAGCCTTCAGGAAGAAGTCTTTAGAGGTTCAAATGGAGGTTCTGTTAAATGCAGAGAGTACCAGATTGAGATCCCAAGGAACTGAGCTAATGGGCTTAACAGGTGTAGATCTGGAGCATGCTTTGATAAAACGTGAAACCCAAGGGTCCCCTACTAGGTTGAAGTTATAGAGCGCCCCAACCTGTAACTGTGGAGGAATTAGAGCGCAATAGGGTCTTATCTTTAAAAGAACAAGATGCAGTATAAATATACCTGCTCACCTGAGACAGTTGTGTGACCCACAACTGGTATCAAAGCGTATAGTATAGCTGCCGCAGGATCCAACACTCCACTGGAAACATGGTAATCAATGAAGGCAAACAAATGGACAGTGTCCTCGGAACCACGCAGCTCATACAATGGAAGAGACGGTCAGACAGATAAAGGTGCAAAGGTGGCTTTTATTTAATCTGATGCGTTTCGGAGTCATATCCCGACTCCTTCTTCTGTTGGCTCCCTGAATAAAGAGCCAGGATATGACTCTGAAACGCATCAGATGAAATAAGCCACCTTTGCGTCTTCATCTGTCTGACCATCTCTTCGATTGTATGAGCAGCACGGTTCCGAGGACACTGTCCATTTGTTTGCCTTCAAGAACCAAAACCTGGACTTTAAGAGTGCTCACAGAGAGCCCCATCTCCACCCCCTTCTGCAGAAAAACTAGAACCAAGTTTACAGGGACTTCCCATTCTGGATCTGCCCCTGAATGTTTTTCTCTGCGCTCAAGATTAGCGCAGTCCGACCAGGTCTGTGTGTGGCCAGTAACTATGGTACACATCGGGTAACTAAGGGCAGCGTTTGCCCGAAGTTCCCGACGTTACATCTTGCCGTTACAGAAAGCTGAGCTCTGCTGTAACGGAATCCGACTGACGCAAGCGCAGGGCTCAGTGTGACCCTAGCCTTAAGGAGAGTTTCTGATACTGCAGCAGAGAACCCCCTTTTACTCAAAAATTGCCTTTCAAGTTAAAGACAGTCAGGTGTAACCTCTTTACCTGGGGACTGGCCCCAGGGAGAGGAGGTCTGGAACATCCAGAAGGACCCAAGGATCGGAGACTAACATCTGCTGCAGCCAGAAGAACCATGGCCTCCTCGGCCAGAAGGAGACTATCAAGATCACTTGTGCCCGGTCTTCCCGAATTTTGCGCAGGACTGCTGGTGTCAGAATTAGTGGGGCAAAGGCATAAGCTAGTCTGAATTCCCAGTTGATCAGTGCATCCACAGCAAATGGGTGATCCCTGGGATACACGGAGCAAAACCAATCTACTTGCCGGTTAGATCTGGTTGCGAACAAATTGATGGTGGGGTTTCCCACATGTAAGTGATCTGGCAGAACACGGTCTAGTTCACCACTCGCCCTGGTGAAGGAGTACCCGGCTGAGGAAATCTGCTTTGCTGTTGTCTTTCCCACTTACAGTTGTGGCCAAAAGTATTGACACCCCTGCAATTCTGTCAGATAATACTCAGTTTCTTCCTGAAAATGATTGCAATCACAAATTCTTCGGTATTATTATCTTCATTTAATTTGTCTTCAATGAAAAAACACAAAAGAGAGTGAAGCAAAAAGCAAAATATTGATCATTTCACACAAAACTCCAAAAATGGGCCAGACAAAATTATTGGCACCCTCAGCCTAATACTTGACTGCACAACCTTTAGCCAAAATAACTGCGATCAACCGCTTCCGGTAAGCATCAATGAGTTTCTTACAATGCTCTGCTGGAATTTTAGACCATTCTTCTTTGGCAAACTGCTCCAGGTCCCTGATATTTGAAGGGTGCCTTCTCCAAACTGCCATTTTTAGATCTCTCCACAGGTGTTCTATGGGATTCAGGTCTGGACTCATTGCTGGCCACCTTAGAAGTCTCCAGTGCTTTCTCTCAAACCATTTTCTAGTGCTTTTTGAAGTGTGTTTTGGGTCATTGTCCTGCTGGAAGACCCATGACCTCTGAGCTTTCTCACACTGGGCCCTACATTATGCTGCAAAATTTGTTGGTAGTCTTCAGACTTCATAATGCCATGCATACGGTCAAGCAGTCCAGTGCCAGAGGCAGCAAAGCAACCCCAAAACATAAGGGAACCTCCGCCACGTTTGACTGTAGGACCGTGTTCTTTTCTTTGAATGCCTCTTTTTTTCTCCTGTAAACTCTATGTTGACGCTTTTGCCCAAAAAGCTCTACTTTTTTCTCATCTGACCAGAGAACATTCTTCCAAAACGTTGTAGGCTTTCTCAGGTAAGTTTTTGCAAACTCCAGCCTGGCTTTTTTATGTCTCGGGGTAAGAAGTGGGGTCTTCCTGGGTATCCTACCATACAGTCCCTTTTCATTCAGACGCTGACGAATAGTACGAGTTGACACTGTTGTACCCTCGGACTGCAGGGCAGCTTGAACTTGTTTGGATGTTAGTCGAGGTTCTTTATCCACCATCCGCACAATATTGCGTTGAAATCTCTCGTCAATTTTTCTTTTCCGTCCACATCTAGGGAGGTTAGCCACAGAGCCATGGGCTTTAAACTTCTTGATGACACTGCGCATGGTAGACACAGAAACATTCAGGTCTTTGGAGATGGACATGTAGCCTTGAGATTGCTCATGCTTCCTCACAATTTGGTTTCTCAAGTCCTCAGACAGTTCTTTGGTCTTCTTTCTTTTCTCCATGCTCAATGTGGTATACACAAGGACACAGGACAGAGGTTGAGTCAACTTCAATCCATGTCAACTGGCTGCAAGTGTGATTTAGTTATTGCCAACACCTGTTAGGTGCCACAGGTAAGTTACAGGTGCTGTTAATTACACAAATTAGAGAAGCATCACATGATTTTTCTAACAGTGCCAATACTTTTGTCCCCCCCCCCCCCCCTTTTTATCTTTGGTACGGAATTATATCCAATTTGGCTTTAGGACAATTATTTTTGTGTTTTTTCATTGAAGACAAATTAAATGAAGATAATAATACCAAAGAATTTGTGATTGCAATCATTTTCAGGAAGAAGCTGAGTATTATCTGACAGAATTGCAGGGGTGTCAATACTTTTGGCCACAACTGTATATGTACTGCTGAGATGGAGGCTAAGTGTGTCTCTGCTAGCAAGAGGATACGTTCCGCCACCTCCATCAGTGTTTTGGACCATGTTCCCCCTTGGCAGTTTATATATGCCACCGACACGGGCGTATGCAGCGAGAGGCAGAAGCAAAATATAATAAAAATAATAATAATAATAATTATTATTATTATTAAATGGTTAACTTCTAAAGTGATCATACGAAACAAAATTAGGTAGGGCGATGGCGAATAATCAGTTGTTTACCACACTGAAATGGTGTATAAATGAAAAGGTATCTAGAGTCACCTAGCAACTGGTAGAGGAATCTATTACCTATGTCAGGCAGCCAATGGGATTCAAGGGAGGGAGAGGGCTCTAGTCCACAAGCGGCAGTCAATGAGAGAGGAGGGATTGCTTTCTTCCTGCGTTTTATATTTACCTCGCTGCGCTCCCTCAGTGACCCCCAGTTGTGTCTTCTGATCCCCCGCCAGGCCGCAGCGAACTAAGGCTCTAGGACCCGGAAGCACCATATGAATGGTGATGTCGCGCGGGTCACATGGTGCTGTTTATGGTCCTGAGCCAGGTCCTGCAGTGCCAGGATGAAGAGTGATCACTGTGGGAATCTGGCAAAGTGAGTTAGGGTGCGTGCATACAATCCACGTACGCAGCGTTTTAGACGCAGCGTCTTGCCGCTACATCCAAAACGCTGCGTAGTACAGTACTAGCATAGTAACCCGCCCGCAGCGTCTTTGGAGCTGCGGTGCGGGTTGCCGGGAGTCCCCTCCTCCGCGGCATGTTCATTTCATGCTGCGGAGTTGGAAGCGGCTCCCATCGGGTGACTGCAGGGAGAAGCCACCCTGCACCCGCCGCACACGGTGAGTACAGGGCGGCTGCGGTCTCCCTGCGGCCACCTGCGGCTTCCCTCAGGTCCGGAGGAGCTGCGTCCAACACGCAGCTCCTCCGGACCGTGTGCACGCACCCTAAAAAGCGCAGAAAGAAAGCGCAAAAAGAATTAACATGGTCATTCTTATTGCAGACACGCTTTGCAGTGCAAAGCACAGCCGCAAAAAGATGGACCATGTGATCACATTTCAGCAAAAGCCCTTGCTTTTGCTGGGATGCGTTATGGACCTGCGTTTCACTGCATTTTTGCAGCGTTAAATAAGGAAATCATGCTAATTACTACTATTGTAATGACTAATAAAGCACAGCTATAATTACATATAGTCTTCTTAAAATTTTTGTTTCATTCACCTTTTCTGTTCTAAAATGTTACAACCTGAACAACCATGGCTTGCCCCCCTATCCAATTTTGATCCTGGGTACGCCTATGCACCGAAACCTGATTGTTGGACAGGACTTTTATGTGATGGCCCCTTAATGCTGGCAGAAAACCCACTAAGGCTCGATCCACTGCTACCAACTCTTTCATGTTGGAGGAACTGTCCTTCAGAAAATCTGACCAATCCCCCTGAAGCATCTCTTGATCTAAATGGGCTCTACACACCCCCAAAGGACTGGCATCGGTTGTGACCACCCTTGTAGTGGGGGACTCCTGTGGACAGTATCGAATCGTCCACCCACCAGCGGAAAGATTCCAAAGTAGCGGGTCGCAGAGTCAGTTTGCTCTCCATAGTCTGACCCAGGGCTTCCTGATTTTCTAGAATGTCCCACTACAGTTGTTCTGCCTTCCTCCATGTGTGGTGCTGTGTGAATTCCAGTTTACAGCTAAACCTTTTCCACTTCCCCAGTAAACAGACTGTAGGAGATCTGAAGAATATATTTATTAAGGTGATGATGTGAACTTGATTGGTAAAAACTATAATACATGGTATAGAATAATCACAGTCAGTACTGGGTACATTAAAGAAACTAGCACTGCAGTAATATAACACGGGGTACAATGAACATCATTAACTGGGGTAAAGGTCACTGCAGCAGGCTGTACTCTATACAAAAATGCATCTATCTGCATACAGTGCAAGAAACATTATGGCTAAGATACATTCTACACAGTGGCTGTATAATAACCTACATATACAGATTCTACACAAAAACATATCTGACTACATATAGTACATTAACATGCTAGGATGCAGGATTACAGATCATGTTATACCTCACTTCTATTACACTCTGTACAACGGCTGCAGCCTACACCTGCTTACACAGATCCCAGCATAAACATGTAACTGCATTTTACTTTTACTGGAATCATCTGACAAGAGAAAAGTTGTAGGAGAAGGGACATGAGCCAGGGACATGTATTATCCCTCAGAAGTTCAACAAGATATATGTGAGTCTCCCTCTCTCAGAAAGATGGAGGGTGGGCGGTCCCACATAGAATGAATCATTCTTAAAAGGAGACATTCTCGTATGTATGGAGAAAAAGGATAATGGTATCTAGTGACCTCTATGGGTCGTAACTGCTATAAACTATGAATATTCTCTTTGCTGCACATGAATAGGCAGATCACTCCCTGCTTGGCATCAACGGATGCCACTATTAGACTCTTTTGGAGAAAACAACAACACAAGTTTGGTTACTGGCCTGAGGAACAGTTTGTTCTCCCTAAGCTTGATTTTATGTACTTTCCCATACTTGCTTGGGAAAGTTTGGGTGAAAAGGAGGGGTGGCCGCTGATTTTGGTGTGACTGGATGTCTTCCATGAGTATGACATCGTGAGGTTCGATGTCTGGCCGGTCTTTTTGCTACTTTGTCATGCTTTCTAGGGTGGAGAGGTACCATTTTCTCCATCTGTCCCAGAAAACATTGGAGACACTTTGTATTTGCTTCCTCTGCTGTTTGTATAGGTCTCTCTCACTGACGTCTGTTGGTGTCACACTTGGAAGGCAGGTTTTCTGTGTGGTTAACATGGCAGAGGTGAGTACTGTTGAGTCTTCAGAATCACCGGGAAGTGCTGTCTTGTAAAACTGAACTACATAAAGCAGACACGTGATGGCTCGAACAAGTGATTTACAAGTTGAGAACCTGCTGAACCGATGAGATTTGGAGGTGATGACTTAAGGTCATTGTACATAGAACAGACACTTGAGGACAAAGCTCTCTGTCAGCATCTGGATCCACTAGTTCAAATGTATCAGGCTTGCTGCCATGAGGCATTGAACTGTACAAGGAGGCGGGGCCTGTGAACCTTGTAGTGCCCTTGAGATGGCTTGGTGCAACAGATCTAGTTGCATGGTCTGCAGGATTGTGGTGAGTAGACACGTAGTGCCACTGATTAGAGCAGGTGGATCTTCTTATCCTCAGCACCCGGTTGCTGACGTAGACATAGAGGTATCGCGTTTTGTTGCAAATGTATCCCAGTACCCTATTTCTATCAGTGCAGAACTCGGCATGTTTGATCTCCAGATTCATCTCATCTAAAAGAAGTTCGGCTGAATCCACTGTGAGGATAGCAGTACAGAGTTCCAATCTGGGTATCGTGTGTTCGCAGAGTGGCGCCAGTTTTGTCTCACTCATGATGAACCCGATATGGCTCTGTTTGTTCATGTCTGTGGTTTTGAGGTACGCTACTGCTGCAATCGCTTTGACTGATGCGTCACAGAAGATACAAAGCCTTCGTGTTTTGACTTCTGTGGATGGCATGGGAGCATAAGGTCGTTTCACACGAAGGTCGGTCAAGGCTTTGAGAGACTTCCTCCACTCAGCCCACAGGCCTGCTTTTTCTGCTGGAAGTGGATCGTCCCAATCAGATGTCTCTTGGGTGAAGTCCCTTAGCATAATTTTGCCTTGGATGGTTACTGGAGCTATGAACCCCAGAGGGTCGTACAATCTATTCACAAAAGAAAGAACTCCTCTGTGCGTGAAAGGTTTCTTGTCTTTGCTGATCTGAAAGGTAAAGGCGACTGTCTTTAAATCCCAAAGCAATCCCAGACTCCGCTTCATGGGAAGGGAGTCAATGCTTAGGTCTAAGTCCTTTAGATCACTGGAATCGTCTTGAGAGGGAAAGGTTTCCATCACTTCTCAGCTGTTGGAGGCAATCTTATGCAACTTCAGGTTAGATAAAGCAATCATTTCTTGAGCCCTTTTTAGGAGGCTGATTGCAACCTCATTTGTCGGTGTGGACTTCAGTCATCAACATATACGTCCTTTTCTATGAATGGTCTGACATCTGACCCATACTTTTCTTCGCCATCTTTGGCGGAATTTTGGAGGCAGTAGATAGCTACTGCCGGGGAAGGACTGTTCCCGAAGATGTGTACCCTCATCTGGTACCCTGTGATATCTTTATCCGGGTCATTGTCGTGGTAACAGAAGAACCTCAAGTATCTGTGTTCCTCTTTGGCGAGAAAACAGTGGAACAACTGTTGTATGTCAACCATAAATGCCACTGTATCTCTGTGGAAACAGGGTAGTACTTCTAGAAGTCAGTTGTTGAGGTCTGGGCCCGACAGTAGGACATCATTCAACAAGACGTCTTTGTGTTTGGAGCTTGAGTCTAATACCACTCTTATCTGACCTGGCTTCTTATTCTTAGGATGGTACACTCCGAAGATGGGTAAGTACCAACACTCCTCTGAGTGTCAAAGTACAGGTGCAATCTCTACATGGTGGTTCTGGAATATCTCTCCCATTAAGGTAAAGAAATGTTCTTTCACTTCAGGCCATTCTGAAGCTTGTGTCTGAGGGAGATGAATCGACTGCAGATCAGTTCCCTGTTGTTGGGTAGGTGTCTTCTTCGTGGCCGGAAAGGTAGAAGTGCGACCCAACTATTCGACTTGTCTTTGACTATCTCTCGATCCATGATGTCCAAGAACATCCTGTCTTCTATGGACATCGCTGCCTTGTTGTCTTCCTTTGTCCTGTGGAAGACTGTACATCCTATGTGGTCCTGTTCACCTTCACAGGTGTGATCTTCATTGGAACGAGCTGAGAAAGGGCAAGGCAGGGGAGTGCTGCTTGGTAACTCCTTTAGCAGACAATTCTTACATGACTGGAAGAGAGATGGATGTCCATTTTCTAGTGTGCTGGAGAGCATACTGTTGACTGAGGTCGGCTTGTGTGCTCCTCCTAGGCAGATGTCTCCTATAATGACTCATCCAAAGTCAAGCCTCTGTGCATATGGAGTGTTCTGGAAGCCATTGATAGACTCTCTAGACTTGTGGACTCTTAGCATATCTCTTCCCAGGAGTAAAGCTATTGGAGCTTCTGGGTCTAACTCAGGTATCAGGTGAGCTATATGCTTCAGATGGGGGTGATGTGTCGCCACTTCCAGTGAAGGTATCTCAGATCTGTTGTCAGGGATCTGGTTGCACTTCAGGATGGTCGGTAGCAATAGGCAGCTCTGGCTATCTATGGACTCCACTTTGTATCCGGTTACTTTACTCCTTGCCGTCTCAACAGTACCTGAACACGTCCTCAAGGAGTAGGGAGAACCGCAGCCTACATTGCTGAAGTTTTCGAAGAAGATGGACTTGGCTAGAGACCTGTTGCTTTTGTCATCCAGGATTGCATATATCTTGAGTGCTTTGTCCATGACTTGGACAAGGCAGATTTTTGAACAGGATCTTCCTCCTGTGAGTCCCTTAGGATGCTTTCACACTGCGATTTTTAGCAATCCTTGACTGTCCGTTGTAAAACGGACAGCCATGGATCCGATTTAGCCCCCATGTATCCCTATGGGCAAGGATCAGATCGGATTTGGCCTTATTGCCATCCGATTTGTGTCGGAACCGATTCTGTCCGATTTTTTTTTCCTGTACCCAAAATTGGAAACTGCTCCGATTTTGGCCACAGCGGACCAAATCAGAACGGATACAACCCGATACGCAGCCTTTAATAAGGGGGCCTATAGAGCACGGGTCCGAGAAAACACAGGATCATTTCTCGGACCCGATTTTATTGTACTGAGCATGCTAAATGGTACACAAAAACTGCTCTGTTCCCCTTTAATTTCACTTCCGCAATGTATATACATACATTGGGGAAGTGAAGTTAAGTAAATGAAGTGTTAAAAATGAAAAAAGATTATGCTCACCTCTCCGGCGTGTGTCCCGCGCTGTCTCGCTCCTGGGGCTTAAAGACCTGGCCTTGCCTGGCAACCCGATCAGCTGAGCAGTCATGTGAACGATCAGCTGATCGGATTGTCACATGACCGCGCGGTTTAAATCTCCCACCCGTTGATCAATTTTGGTGGGCGCGGGATTTAAACTGCTCAGATGATCGGTCACATGACTGGCATCAGCTGAGTGGTTTAAATCCTGCGCCCGCCAAAATTGATCAGGGGGCAGGAATTTAAACCACGCTGTCATGTGACAACCCGATCAGCTGATCGGTCACATGACCACTCAGCTGATCGGGTTTCCAGGCAACACCAGGTCCTTAAGCCTCAGGAGCGAGACAGCGCGGGACACACGCTGGAGAGGTGAGGATGTTTTATTTTTAACCCTTTGTTCACTTCCGCAATGTATATATATATACATTGCGGGAGTGAAAGTGCTCGGCTTGCCTGCACTTTGCAGGCTACGCTTTCTGTGTCCGGACCTGTGAAAATCATGGACCCGGACACAGAAATAGCATCTGGAGGTCACCTCCGATGCTTTCCTTTCCTGTCCGTGGGGTCCTGCAAAAAGTAGGATCCCACGGACAGGAAAAAAACAGTGAGAAAGCAGCCTTAAGGCCCTGTCACACATAAAGAGATTGCTAACGAGATCGCTATTGGGATCGCTGTTGCGTCGCGAAATCCGTGACGCAACAGCGATGCCGTTCTGTGTGAGATCGTTGATTGTTACACACTGCTCTGGGTCATTCCTGCGTCGTTGTGCTCCCGCTGGGAGCGCTACATCGTTGTGTTTGACAAAGATAATGAGCAACAATCTCAATGCTATCCTATGGACAGAAAATTCACAACAATCTCGGTATAATTCTGGATCGCTGGTGCGTCGTTTTTTATATCGCTGTTAAGATGCCTCTTTGACATCTTACCAGCGATGTATAAATGACGCACCAGCGATCTCTGCACTAGGGATGGGCGAATCTACTCGCTAGGACTCGTTACTCGGCGAGTAGTAAGGGACTCGCAGGACTCGGTACTCTGCGAGTTTCCCAGTGATTACTCGCATGAGTCCAATGCAAATCAATATCAATCCTAGTTTTGTCAGAAACGCTGACAAAACTAGGATTGTCATTGTTTGCATTAGACTCGTGCGAGTAATCACTGGCTACTGTGCCAGTGATAGCAGGGAAACTCGCAGATAACTGCTGTTTCTTTGTGAGCCGAGTCCAGCTGTCCTCTCTGTGAAGCTCCAGGGTCCTAGAGCCCGCCTTCTCACAGAGATGATGTAGCAGTGCTGAGATTGTTCTCAGTCTGCTCATTCCCTGTGCATAGACATCTATATTTATGCACAGGGGATGTAGCAGAGAGGACATCGCGTTTTGGACTGCGTCAGACGGAAGAGGATTTTTTTAATTAAAGATGGAGTCCCTAATGGCTTTTTTTTTTATTTCAAATAAAAAATTTTCTCTGTGTTGTGTTTTTTTAACCCTTTATTGGAGATTCTTAGTGGCTGGGTCAAACGTGGCCTGACATTAAGAATCTCGGGCTTAATAGCAGCTTGTATAACAAAGCTGGTATTAACCCCTTTATTACCCAGCGTGCCACTGCCACCAGGGCCGCTGGAAGAGCGGGGTTCAGCGCCAGAGGATGGCGCTTCAATGAACGCGCCATCTTCTGGGGCGGCTGCGGGCTGCAATTTGCAGCGGGGGGTGCCCAGAAAGCTTGGGCATCCCTGCGCTGCGGATTCCAGCCCCCAGCTGCTTAGCTGTACCTGGCTAGACATAGAAATTGCGCGGAGCCCCACGCATTTTTTTTATTATTTAATGAATTTCAGAGTCAGAGAGTCAGAGTCTCAGAGTCGGAGTCTCGAGTCGCCTCGAGTCGGAGTCGCCTCGGAGTCGGAGTCGCCTCAGAGTCGGAGTCGCCTCGGAGTCGGAGTCGCCTCAGAGTCGGAGTCGTCTCGGAGTCGGAGTCGTCTCGGAGTCGGAGTCGTCTCGGAGTCGTCTCGGAGTCGGAGTCGTCTCGGAGTCGGAGTCGTCTCGGAGTCGAGTCGGAGTCGGAGTCGTCTCGGAGTCAGAGTCGTCCCGGAGTCGGAGTCGTCTCGGAGTCGGAGTCGCCTCAGAGTCGGAGTCGCCTCGGAGTCGGAGTCGCCTCGGAGTCGGAGTCGTCTCGGAGTCGGAGTCGTCTCGGAGTCGGAGTCGTCTCGGAGTCGAGTCGGAGTCGTCTCGGAGTCGGAGTCGTCTCGGAGTCGAGTCGGAGTCGGAGTCGTCTCGGAGTCGGAGTCGTCTCGGAGTCGGAGTCGCCTCAGAGTCGGAGTCGCCTCGGAGTCGGAGTCGCCTCGGAGTCGGAGTCGTCTCGGAGTCGGAGTCGCCTCGGAGTCGGAGTCGTCTCGGAGTCGGAGTCGTCTCGGAGTCGAGTCGGAGTCGTCTCGGAGTCGGGAGTCGTCTCGGAGTCGGAGTCGTCTCGGAGTCGGAGTCGTCTCGGAGTCGAGTCGGAGTCGGAATCGTCTCGGAGTCGGAGTCGTCTCGGAGTCGGAGTCGTCTCGGAGTCGTCTCGGAGTCGGAGTCGTCTCGGAGTCGTCTCGGAGTCGGAGTCGGAGTCGTCTCGGAGTCGAGTCGGAGTCGGAGTCGTGTCGGAGTCGTCTCGGAGTCGGAGTCAAAAAAATGCGTGGGGCTCCGCGCAATTTCTATGTCTAGCCAGGTACAGCTAAGCAGCTGGGGGCTGGAATCCGCAGCGCAGGGATGCCCAAGCTTTCTGGGCACCCCCCGCTGCAAATTGCAGCCCGCAGCCGCCCCAGAAGATGGCACGTTCATTGAAGCGCCATCCTCTGGCGCTGAACCCCGCTCTTCCAGCGGCCCTGGTGGCGGTGGCACGCTGGGTAATAGAGGTTAGGGCCAGCTTTGTATTATCAGCTGGCCCTAAGCCCGAAATTTATGGTGGTCACGCCAATATTAGACATGACCGCCATGAATTTCTATTAAATTGTTTTAAAAAAAACACAACACAAAGAATTTTTTTTATTAGAAATAAAAAAAAAAAAGCCATTAGGGACTCCATCTTTAATTAAAAAAATCCTCTTCCGTCCGACGCAGTCCAAAACGCGATGTCCTCTCTGCTCATCCCTGTGCATAGATATAGATGTATATGCACAGGGAATGAGCAGACTGAGAACAATCTCAGCTCTGCTACATCATCTCTGTGCACAGACATTCATGTCTGTACACAGGGAATGAGCAGACTGAGAACAATCTCAGCACTGCTACATCAGGCAGCAGGCAGGCTCTAGGACCCTGGAGCAGCCAGCACACAGAGAAGACAGGACTCTGTATCTGTGCGAGTTTCCCAGCGATTACAGTTGCAAAGTAAACGAGTCCAATGCAAATAAATGACAAAACTAGGATTGCTTCAGGCTGAAGCTTCCGAGACACATCTGCGATTTGTAAATCTCACACTACTCGCTATTACTCGCTTCCCCATTCATTAACATTGGACTCGCTAGACTCGCAACGAGTAGCGAGTCCTGTGCTCGGACTCGCTAGAGTCAAGCGATTCCGAGTAATTTAGGATTCGCCCATCACTACTCTGCACATCGTTATCGGGATCGCTGATGTGTCATTATATGAGACTGGGCCTTAACAGATCTCCGTACATTGAGAGGTGACCACAGGGGTGTCTTTGTCAGTGTTCTTCTGCTTTCCATTGTGCTCCTCTGGCTGCGACAACAATCGAGGGGGTCGTCCAGAGTGCAAGCCTGTATTGTGATCCATGCTGCTGCATTCTGCACATTTCACACTAGCTTCACAGTTTCTGGCAAAGTGAGAAGTTGTGGCACAGCATTTGAAGACAATGTTGTTTTCCTTGAGGAAACCTTTGTGATCCTCTGCAGGATGTACCAGGATGGCACTCTTGGTAGCATTAACCTCTGCTCGACGGATAGGTGACATTCAGGCCCTCTCGGCAGACCCTCAATTTACCTTGTTCCAAGATGATAGAGTGATCTTATGACCTGACCTGGCATACCTCCCTAAGGTAGCCTCTACATTTCACCGGTCACAAGAGATTGTTTTGCCCACGTTTTGCAGTAGCCCTACCAATGCTAAAAAACTCAAATTACACTCCTTAGATGTCAAACGCTGTCTGGAAAGATACCTAGAGTCCACGAGTTCTTGGAGAGATGGGTCCCTTTTTGTTTGTTTTCAGGGACAGATGAAAGGTCGTAGGACCTCCAAAGCCATGTTGGCTCGTTGGGTTAGGAAGGCTATTAGCATGGCTTAGGGCCACTTCACACTGCGGCGTGATCCGGTCCGGTGCTGTCCGGGATGACCCAGACAGCCGCGGACCGGATCAGCACACAGGACTGGGGGGCTAACATGCTCTCCGGTCTGGTGTGCAGCGCACGCAGCTGCAGCCGCTGACAGCTCAGGACCGCGGCGCCCGTGGTCCTGACTTATCAGCAGAGGGAACGCCGCAGTGTGAAGCGGCCCTTACTCTGCAAGCTGCAAAGACGTGGAGAATAATCTCAGAGCTCATTCCACAAGGGCCGTGGCTGCTACCTGGGCAGAAAGGTCAGGCATGTCAATTGGTCAAATTTGTAGAGCAGCGACATGGTCTTCGCCTTCTACATTCTATAAGCACTATAGATTAGATCTTTCTGGTGCTGATATCACCTTTGGGAGTACAGGCTGTGGTCCCTCCCTAATTCTATGTTTCTTTGTAATTCTTTCATTTAGGGAGCTATCATGGAAGACCGATAAACACGTAATTACTTACAGGTAATGTGTTATTTCGGAGTCCGTGACAGCACCCACATATTACCTCCCATTGTTGAGGGTTTGTCACTTTTTTCTTTGTCTCTTCTTGGTAAGTAATTACGTGTTTCCTGCATTATTTACCTGTGTTTTTACCATGGTTTTATGCAAATGTATTCTAATCTATTCCTGAGTTTGGACTTTCCAGTAATGGTGGGTTTACACACACCAATTTATCTGTTCAATATCTGAACAGATCTCTGGTTGCAGAGAAATCATGGACACATTGTTCCATTTTGTGGCTGTGTACAAATGATACAATGTGTCCATGATTTCACTGCAACCAGAGATCTGTTCAGATATTGAACAGATAAATTGGTGTGTGTAAACCCACCATAAAACCTATGTGTTTTAGGGAAAAGCTGTCTACACACATTGGTTTAGTTTCTTTGCAGAAACTGAAACCTGTACAGCTTTTACTACGTTTTGAAAACTTTGAGTATGTCAATTCTTTTTGTGTTTTTGCTGCAGTCTATGGCCAAACCGCAGCTACAAAAACAGCAAAAATGCAATAAAAACGTGCATAAAACACAGCCTGCAAATCTCCTGCCAAGAAATCTAGAGATCCTAGAAACCAATACAGGTTTTGCTGCGTTTTTGGCCGCAACAAAAACACTCTGAGTGCACATAGCCTTAAGGTGTGAACATTAAGGGTACTTCACACACAGAAACGTTCCAGTGATCCCACCAGCAATCCGACGTGGCCGGGATCGCTGGAAAGTCTCTCTGGAGTCGCTGGTGAGCTGTCAAACAGGCAGACTCACCAGCGACTCTCCAGTGACTCAGCAGCTGTGAGATCGCTGGTAACTATGGTAAACACGGGTAACTAGGCAGCGTGCGCTGCTTAGTTACCCGGTGTTTACCATGGTTACCAGCATCCTCCTGCTTACAGGCTGCGCTAAGCAGGACTCTGGTAACTATGATAAACACCTGGTATCTAGGCAGCGCGCACTGCCTGGATATCCAGTGTTTATCATAGTTACCAGCCTGTGAGGTCGCTGGTTCGCTCGTCTCTCGTGGTCACACGCGCGGATGCAGACCAAGGACCAAAAAATGTTCCTGAGCGACGTTCAGCGACCAACAACCTCACAGGGGCCTGATCGCTGCTACATGTCACACACTGCAACATCGCTGGAGAGGTCGCTGTGACATCACAAAACCTGTGACGTTGCAGCAACATCGCTATTGATGTTGCAGTGTATGAATGTACCTTTAGACTAAGGTCAGCTGAACCCGTTAATATCGACGAGTTCAGCTGACAGTCTATGTATATGTAACCCAGACAGATGAATGTCAATGGAAATAATGATCAGGCATGTCCCTTTTCAGAATGTAAAACCTTTTTTCTCTAGAGATAGGCCACCAACAGAGATGTCTGGCAGCGACTCTCTGATAGAGAATAAACAGCATAGCTAAGTGTAGACTCCTGTGTATGGGAGAGGTAGCGGTGACTGACATTAGTAGGATATATCATGATGCACATGGTGTGACTGTCCTATTCTGTACATTTTTAAGCAACACAATACTACTTTTCCTGAATTTTACCTTAGCCAGGTGAACTTCTAACTTGTTTTTTGCATCCTTTGTCTCTGCTATACGTCTCTTCAAGGCAATATTGACGGTATCACACTGTTTGCGCATGTCGCTGGCCGTTTCAGATAAGATGCTGTCAACCAAAGCCCGCAGTGCTACAGCATTGTTCCTCTGCTTTTCGGCATTTTCAATGTTAGTATTGCTGAAGTCTTCCCATTCCTTAGGTGTTACTGAGCTAACAATAATAAGAGCAAAATATATTGTCAGCATTTATTTCCTCACAAAATGCTTAGTGCTGGATCTGAATTTACAATAGAAAAAGCCCAAAAGAGATGAAGGGTCCCTTTAAAAAGGGCTTGTTATCAGGTAAAAAATGGTTTATGATGACTGGTCATGTGAACTCCACTTAAGGGCCGCTTCACACTGCGGCGTGATCCGGTCCGGTTCTGTCCGGGAGGACCCTGACAGCCGCGGACCGGATCAGCACACAAGACTGGGGGGCTATTATGCCCTCCGGTCCTGTGTGCAGCGCACGCAGCTGCAGCCGCTGACAGGTCAGGACCACAGCGCCCGCGTTCCTGACTTATCAGCAGCGGGAACTTACTGGTTGCAGTGAAATCATGGACACATTGTTACATTTGTACACAGCCACAAAATAGAACAATGTGTCCATGATTTCACTACAACCCGAGATCTGTGACCAATATCTGAACAGATATCTGTGTGTGTAACGTGGCCTTTAGGGTATGAGCCCACAGGAATGTTTAACGTCGGTTTAGCAGCGAAAACCGCCGGCGGTTTAGCATAGGTTTTATTTAAATTTATGTAAATCCTAAGCAAAGTTAGGACTTACATGTAACCCTATGTAATTTAGAAACCGCTGTGCACACATAGTGGGTTTATGTGAGCGGATCTGCCTGCGGTTGAGCGGTTTCCCAGCTGGTTTAGCAGCATACAGCATGTCAATTCTTCTCAGCGGTTTTTGATCGGTTCCATGAACAAAATCCTCCATAGAAAACCGCCGGAAAAACCGCTGGAAAAACCGACTGAAAAACGCTGTGCACACACTGAAAAAAACGCTGGGAAACCGCCGGAAAACAGCTGGAGACTTCAGAGCTCAGAACTGATAATTTCCAGCGGTTTACTGACGGTTTGAACGCCACTAAACCTTCCTGTGGGCACATACCCTAAGTGTTACATGTTTCCTACTTCATGTCCCAGGTGAAGTCTGCAGGGGATTACTGTTCCCCCAGTCAAACAGACAGCTCTATTTTAGCAACTCTATACCTTTTGTTCATTTTTCCATATAAGCAGGAACAGGTAGGTTATCATGAGATGTCATGTCCTACTATACTTCGCTCTATACCTGAGTGCTCTTAAAAAAAGTCAACAAGTACTGCAAAGAAGTGCACAAGGATTTAGTCTACTGCAGTCCACTCCAACAGATAAAAGGCCGCCAATAAATCACCCCCGACCCTCCAGACTAGAAGGCCACAGCAAGTCTCAGAGAACAGTGGCCTTCTATAGCTGACGATTAGGGAGACCCAATCTTGCTCCCAATATCCACCTGGGCTGCAACCCCAATGGAATTGGGAACCAGTCTACATCAACTGCTCTCCAGAAAGAAAACAGCCTGAGGTTTTCAGGGGGAGCAGAACATGATGGCTACACACTCTCCCCCTACACTGATTAGTAGGGACCTATTAAGGGAACGCATGCCATACATGCCTGTATGTTACTAAGAGTACAATGTCATGTCTTACTTTCCCTGAACGGTTATCGCATTGGAAACATATTCGATGTCCGGAGTGTTGTTTGTCAATGTGCTGCAGTGATTATCCAACTTCAAGGCTTCAAACTTGTTTTTTAGATCTTTCTCCAGCGAATATTTAGCTGAACGACTCAACCTAGAAACATTGGAAATTTAATGAATCAATATGCAATTATTCATAAAGTGCCGAAGATTAGGAAATTTGCATAGTGTATAATGGTAATAGATAGAGGCATACATATGAAAGCTATTGTTACATTGATTGTTTTCTATGCAAACAATCAGAATGCAAAATAAGAAGTGATTTCAGTGGTTACAATTGGCGATTGTCCTGACTTATCTACATTGGTTATCACACATGAAGCCCTCAGTTATCTTTCCCATTTGATTGCAGCTCCAAGCAGCAGCCTAATGTCCAATCAAGGTAAACTATATTTACAATGAAGGTGCCCCAGAGATCATCTGATCGGCATGCAGAAGGGGCTGTTATTCAACCCATTTAATGATTACACATGTAAGTGCAGACGGGGAGCTTTTATCCAGTTTGAGCATGATAAACCAGCCATCATGTAAAATTGGCTGCAGAAATCAGTAAGGCTTTAAGGCTGGCTTCAGACTTATGGACCCTCCGCAGCGTCCTGTGGAGGGGATCCGCAAGCTGACCGCAGCCACTGCCAGCCCCTATCTTTATAATGGGAACGCACGGTCATGCGCAGGTCTGCGCATGACCGTGCGCTCCCATTCACTGCCATATGTGATTTGTACGCAGGCGGATGCCCGCGCACAAATCACACACTCTCGACCGCACCAGGAACGACATGGTCACGTTCCTGATGCGGACGAGAGTGTGTGATTATGTGTGATTTGTGCGCGGGCATCCGCCTGCGTACAAATCACATTTTGCAGTGAATGAGAGCGCACGGTCATGCGCAGACCTTCTCATTATAAACATAGGGGCTACGTTCAGCTTGCGGATCTCCTCCGCAGGACACTGTCTGAAGCCAGCCTTAACAGTTTTATTTTTTAATTTCTCATCTCTGTTGTGGAAATTTTGGATTATTTTGTAATGCTTAGATTTTAATTTTTGCTAAGACCAAGTGGATGTTAGCAGAGATTTGTCTCTAGAGCCGTGTAGTTTTTTGTGGCCTCCTGATTAATCCCGATGTCAGTGGAGATAATGATCTGGCCTGTCCAATTCTGAATTATCGGCCAAACTATCGTTTTGTCATCAGTTGTCTGTTTGTAATGTGTATGGCGGGCCTCAGGGCCCCTATCCACATAGTTATCGTTGTTTAATGGGCAGCCATCTTTGCTCAGCTCTCCCAAACAATAAACAAGCATTAAATATTTGTATTGCACTTTTCTCACAAAGGATTTTAAGTGTAGTTGGGGGAGCAAATTAATCAGTCTGGTATAACGTCCTAAAGGATAATAGAAAAAATTGGAATCCGGCTCAACAGGACTGGATTTTCCTTTTCAAAAGAAAATATAGTGCATACAAAAGAAAAATTTAGATGGTCGACAGACTGAGTCATGTCGACCATGTAAATGTTTCTATTGTATGCACTATATTTTCTTTTGAAAAAAAAAGAAAAGGAAAATCCAGTCCTGTTGAGCCGGAGTCCAATTTTTTCTATTATCCACTATGTGAGGCCAGAGCAAGGCCGTTGTCTGAGCCCCAGGTGGATGAGCATAGAGCAACTGGGTGAGCTGGAATCAAGCTTCTATAATGTCGTAAACCCAGGGAAAGTGCTTTACGGTCTTTAATCAGCAAATAAAATAGAAGTGTTTTAAGTATTGATTTTGTTTTAAGTATTGATGTCCAGTGATGACCCTTCAAATATCTGAGGCCAAAGTTCAGCCGGTGTTGTCTTTGACAGTTACAACTGGACATATATGGCAGCAGCTTTTCTTCGGGAAGGTAAAAGGATCACCAGTCCGATATTAGACACGCAGAAACCTTAACCCCCTTAACATTAAATTGTCCAGGCCGCCATACATATTAGACAGTTGGTGGGACCCGTCAATATCTGTGGGTTCGGGCGACATTACTCCAATATGTACAATGGGTTTTAGAAAGTCAGTGGTTCAAAATCTATAGAAGCCAAAACCTAGATCAGAAGCATATGCCTCATTCAGATCAAAAACCAAAGCTGAGATCAATTGGTGATTTTCAGTTCTAAAAGGCGGCCGTCACACTCACAGATATCTTTAGCGATATTGTAAGCGATCACGTGCACGCGCAATCGCTTACAATATCGCTCACATCGCTGGTGAGATGTCACACAGACAGACTCACCAGCGATGTGGAGCAGCGATCTCGCTCGTTACTATGGTACACATCGGGTAACTAGGCGCCGCGCGTCGCTTAGTTACCCGACGTGTACCATAGTTACCATCTCCCAGCATAGGCGCGGTCGCTGGGAGATGGATCATCGTGGTGTCATACACCACGATGATGCAGATCGTTGCATCGTTCATCGCTAGATCTGAGAACCGAACCTCAGATCAGCGATGTCACGATCAAGCGATTTAACATCGTAAATCGCTTGATTACATGCAACGATATCTTGCCCGATATCGCTTAAGCGATCAAAAAGGAGATCGCTTAAACGATATCGGGCAAGATATCGTTCCGTGTGACGGCCCCCAAAGGGGTATTTTCCATCACATGATTCCACAGGATATTTGTTGTAGTCCAAGACTTTGCAGACTTCCCCCTTACAACTGGTGCTGCGGCTGCACACGTTCTCTTCATTCACTTCTATGCTGTGATAGAAAGCTGACACATGTGTCTGCCTCTTCTGCCACAGGAGCAGAACTAGCCAGAAAAGGGGGTCAGGAGACCCCCACATCCATCATAAAGCAATGTGTGATAAAGCAAACCATTGATCTTGTGGCCTTATTAAAAACAACAACGTCCACAGAGCAAAAATGAATAATCAGCCATTCACAAAGTGGCCTGAAGTCTCTAGTGTTTGGCCAGGTGAAACTAGTCACCCTGGTGTAAGGAGGTGTTACTTACCGAATCTGCTCAGTGATCTGCTCCAATGTCCTCTGCAGTAGAGCCACCACTCCCTGGATCACTTCCACTTCTTTGATAAGTTCCCGTTCCACTTCATCATGAACTAGATCTATACCAACTCTTTTCTCTCTAAAATGGTGATCAGTAAGTGAGACATATGCATTGGCAGGACAACCAAAGCAGAATGATTGTAGGGCAAAATAAATGAGTCCTCGTAAATTTACAAAAGAACTATACTTTAAATTTATCATCAAATATGACTAAGGCCCCTTTCACACTAGCATTTCTGTCCGGATCCGGCAGATCCGGACAGAAAACTGTATCTGCCGCATTTGCCGCCTAGCGGCTGCACTTGCAATGCACTTGGGGCAAGCCCCTTTCTTTCTCTATGGGGCTTGCGACAAGTGCGATATTGCCGCGATCCGGTACTTGCGGCAGCGAAAAAAAACTGTGGTCAGCTGTGTTTTTTTCGCGGCCGCAACTGCCGCAAGTGCCGGATCGTGGCAATATTGCACTTGCCGCAAGCCCCGTAGAGAATGCAATACACTTGCCGCAAGTGTACCGCAAGTGCAGCCATTAGCGGCAAATGAGGCAGATGCAGTTTTCTGTCCGTATCTGCCGGATCCGGATAGAAACTCTAGTGTGAAAGGGGCCTATGGCTGGTGTCACACCAGCATTTTTTTTATTTTTTTAAATCCGGCAGAAATCCAGTTTGTGAGCAAAAATCTGACATGGTTACCACGGTGATCTCACTCACTGCACCACTGACATGCCCGAAGCTCTCTGTGTGCCTAGAGGTCAGCTGCAGCTCTCTGGGCACTTACTGTGTGCTCGGAGGTCATGTTGATAGGATGCTGCTTCTTCAGTACGACCTCCGATTTAGCAGAGCAGAGATACGACGAGGGGCCTCGTTGTGGATTATCATCGGTGGATATGTTTGGGGTTAATGTATGGGAAAATGAGGGTTGTCAGTGTGTTTTATTTCTAATAAAGGATTTTGCTGTGCGTGTGTTTATTAACTATTCACTTACCAAATTGGTAATGGGTGGGTATTATAGACACCTGCATATTAGCAATATGGGCTTAATAACAAACTGTCATTAGCCTCTTCTATCGCCCCAATGCCACCGCACTGGGGCATCAGGAAGAGCCGGGTAAAGCGCCAGCAATTGGCGATTCTAATGAATGTGCCAATTTCTGGGGTGGTTATGGGCTGCTATTCTGCAGTGAGGTGGGCCCAATAACTATGGGCCTCATCACGATGAGAATACCACACCCAAGCTGCTTAGTTTTATTTTAGCTGGCAATCAAAAATAGGATGAAGCCCATGCATTTAAAAAAAAATTATTTATTTAAATAATTTAAAAAATAACAATGGGCTCCACTGTAGTTTTGATTGCCAGCCAAGGTAAAACTAGGCAGCTGGGGGCTGCAGCCTGTAGCTGGCTTCTTTATTTGTGCTGAGAATTAAAAATACGGGGGACCCCCATGTATTTTTTTTTTCTATTTTTTTATTTGTTTTACACACATATGATGGCAGGCTGGTTGATATACACTAATGTATATGGCAACTAAGCACAGACACCAGGAGATTGTGGGGGGTGCTGTCTGAGTGCAACAGCCAATCACAGACGCTGTCACAGACAGTGAGCATCTGTGATTGGCCGTTATAGTTCAGTGCAGTAAATACTTGTGAAGCTTAATGAGCGGCTCCAGAAACAAGCAACGGGAGACTGGTGAGCTCTATCTATATACCTTTCACCTATCTCAAAGGATCCTCACAGGGATCCAGAAACAAAATGGACAAAACACCTGATGCCACCGTCCGGTATTATACCGGATTCAGCAAACGGATCTGGTATAATACTGGATGGGTGCATCCAGTTTAAAAGCAAAAAAAAAAATAGTATCCAGCCAGATGCGGATTTTGCTGCAAAGAAAATGGATTTCTGCCTTATTTAAAAAAGCGCTGGTGTAAAACCAGCCTAATAACTTGTTAAATAAAAAACTCTGTCTTTGGTCCACAATCTGGAGTGCTAACAAACTTACAGAAAAGAGGAACTTCAACACACATAGACTAGGGTAATATGGCAACTCCGGCTGTGACACTTGTAGTGCGACCAAGGTTCACTTGGTGCTGCTGCTACATTGCATCTTAATACAAGTCAAAGGGTGAATGGGGTTACATTGTGACCCTGAAAGTATGGTGACTGCAACAAGAAATAGTTTGAAGAGCTGGCGGGGGACAATAGAGTAAAGGCCACATCACACGCTTCAATATCATTAACGATATCGCTTAAACAACACGTTTTTTTAATCACTTAAGCGATATCGTTTGTGCGTCGTTGCGTGTAACCGAATGATTTTTGGATGAAAAATCGTTTGACCGCTCGTCGCAGATTTGTGATCCTGACCTCAAATCCGTCGTGCATTGTTCAATTTACCAGCGTTCAACCTGCTGCATCGTGCTGTGTGACACCGTGCAAACGACCTCATTGACGATTTTGCCTTTTCCTGACACTGGCTGGCCTCGATCGGTGGGTTGTGCGCTGGATCACTGGTGCGTTGCCAAATGTCAAATCGTTAACGAGATCTATTCTTGTGACACCGCACAAGCGATATCGCAAAGCTGTTATAACGATCTCGACCACGTGACTTTGCAGGCGATATCATGATCGATATTGAAGCGTATGACATGGCCTTAAGACCTGAGAGAGTTCCCTGCCTCTGCTGTAGTTGATTGCCTGGTCTCGCCATATGTGTACATAGCCAATCACCTGGAGCAGGGTGGGGAATAAGTCAGCTGGCGAGGTCATTGGACTAATCAGGTCTCTTTTTCAAACTACTTTATGATTTCATTGACACACCCCAGTGTTTTAGAGTAAAACGTACACGGTTGTAATCTTGCAGAGGTTTAGATTCACATTGCCTATGGCTCAAGGGCCATGAATTTAATGACAGGTTCCTTTAAACATTTCCTCAATTACCTTTCCAGTAAACATTTCTGTGCAATGGACAGGGGCTCCATGCAGCTCTCCAGAGCTTTTTCCAGACGAGTCTTATATGCCAGCAACTGTTCTACATCATTCACTGTGTCTTCAAGTTTGTCGTCCAACTCCTTCTTCCAAAATTCAATCTCATCCAGCCGCTGCTCTGAGGAAAAACAAGCACACACCAAGCCTGAGGTAGGATGTTAAAAAGAGAAAGGGGCTCACGGTCATGGACATGTTAAACTGGACACGTACGCACTTGCACAGTGTACATATATATGTGTATACATTTATACAACATATTTTATTATACCGTTGAAACCAGAAGTTTACATACATTATATAAAAATACACATATGTATGTTTTTCTCACTATCTGACATGAAATCAGAATACTGTAAACCTTTTCTGTTTTTAGGCCAATTAGGATTACCATAATTATTTTTATTTGCCAAATTCCAAAATAATGATAGAGAATGTTTTAAAGCATTTTTATTACTTTCTCCCAAGTCTTTAAATAATTTTGGACAGCCCATATGATGATGTCATGTGTTTAAAAGCTTCTGATTTTATTGGGAACATCTGAGTTAATTAGAGACACACCCGTGGATGCATTTTAATGCACACCAGAAACACATTGCTTTTTTGTGTAGCATCATAGGAAAGCCTAAAGAAATCAGCCAAGATATCCGGGAGAGAATTGTGGACTTGCACAAGTCTGGTTTATCTTTGGGTGCAATTTCCAGATGCTAGAAGGTGCTTTGTTCATCTGTACAAACAGTTACATGCAAGTACGAACAAGATGGGAATGTCCAGCCATTATACCGCTCAGGATGGAGACTGATTCTGTGTCCCAGAGATGAACATGCTCATCAACTCAAGAACTAAAGCAAAAGAACCTGTGAAGATGATAGCAGAAGCTGGTAAGACTGTCATTATTCACAGGGAAACGAGTACTTTATCAGCATGGGCTGAAAGGCCATCCTGCCAGAAAGAAGCCATTACTCCAAAAAACATAACAGCCAGATTACTGTTTGCAAATGCACACAGGAACAAAGACCTACATTTTTAGAGACATGTTCTATGGTCTGACGAAATTAAAATTGAATTGTTTGGCCATAATGGTCATCGCTAGGTTTGGAGGAAAAAGGGAGAAGCTTGGAAGCCTAAGAACACCATGCTAACTGTAAAACATGGGGGTGGCAGCATCATGTTTGGGGTTGTTTTCCTGCAAGAGGGACTGGTGCACTTCACAAAATAGATGGCATCGCGAGGAGAGCAGATTATATGGCAATACTGACATAACATCTCAAGACATCAGTCAGGAAGTTAAAGCTTGGGTGCAAATGGGTCTTCCAAATGGACAATATGCAAATGGAGTCCGTGGAGCCTTGTTTAGAAGTCTCAAACACAGGACTAGCCAGATATCCCTCCAGGGAAGGACCTAGCCTTGGCGTGGCTCCTTGCAGAGACCACCATAACCACCATATCTCCCTGAGATCAGTGATCGTTTCCAAATGGAAAATGACCTGAAGCATACTGCCGGTTAGGCTGGGTTCACATTTGCGCACCATTTGCGCTGTGAACGCAGTGTCCTGAGCGCAGCAAAACGCAGGCACTAAGTGTTCCTATGTTTAACATGGGAATGCATAGTGCCTGTGTGTAGCTGCGTTCAGGTATGTTTGCGTTCAGCTGCGCATAATTTATGCACATGCCGAACGCAAAATGTTGGATTTTTTGTGTGTGGCTGTGTGCTTGTTTTCTACGCAAGCAGACAGCCGCGCACAAATAATAAATGAAAGTGAATCTGTGCACATTGCCATCTGCTGGCAAACGCACAGACGCAGCGGAAGATGAGGCCATCCCCAGGTAAATCTTGTCCTGGCATTCTCTCTTCCTCTTCTTCGTTCGTTTTTCTTCTTTCTTCTTCTTTTCCTCTTCTTTCTTCTTCTTTTCACTTTTTTTTTCTTCTTCTTCCTCCCGGCTGCCACCGCTGGTTAGTTTAAAATAGCCGGTCGGGAAAGCCGACTTCACCGCCGGCTTTCCCGCCGGCTATTTCAAATAAACAGCTGATGCTTCAGCCCGCTGTTCATGTGAAACAGCCGTCGGGAAAGCCGGTGGTGAAGTGTTTTCACCGCCGGTTATTTTAAATGACCCAGTGGCGGCGGCCGCTGATCTCCACCTCCCGGCCCCCAAGACAGCTGATCGGGTGGCCGGGCGACTCACAATGACATTTTCATGTGAACGCATGAGGACAATCACTGCTGCGATCACATGAAAATGTCTGCGTTCGGCACTGCGTATGTGCTCCATATGTTGCAGTGCCGAACGCAAATGTGAACCTAGCCATACAAAGTGGCTTAAGGATAACAAAGTCAATGTTTTGCAGTGGCCATCACAAAGCCCTGATGTCAATCCTATTGAAAAGTTATCGGCAAAGCTGAAAAGGCAGGTGCGAGCAAGGTGACCTACAAACATGGCTCAGTTACACCAGTTCTGTCAGGAGGAATGGGCCCAAATTCCTACCAACTATTGTGAAATACTTGGGGAAAGATATCCAAAATGTTTCAAGTTATACAGTTTAAGGGCAGTGATACCAAATTAAATGTATGTAAACTTGTGACTATGCAGAAACTAATAAAAATGCCTTAAAACATTCTCTCTCATCATTCTGGCATTGGGCACATATTAAGAAATATGGTAATCCTAATTGACCTAAAATGGAAAAGGTTTATTCAGATTTCATGTCATATAGTGAGAAAAACCTTCATAAGGGTATGTGCACACTGCTTGGCGGATTTAGGGTCGTCGGCGGCTGGGCGGACCCGCCAGGAAGCTCTGCACCCGTCCACCGGCTTCCTGGCGGGTATGTGCGGCGGGTGACGGGCGGTTGACGGCCGGGTGCCGGGCGGGTGCACAGCGGGTTAGCGGCGGCGGTTATGCAGCGGCTGGAAGCAGCACATGATTCTGCTTGCAGCCGCTGCAGATCCGGCCGGTTTATAGAACATGCACATTCGTTGCTAACCCGCTGGGAATCCAGCGGTTTAACAACAGATGAGCATGTGTAAACCGCCGGTGTGTGCACACCGGGTGTCGGTTTCCATAGGTTTTAATGTTAACCCAAAAGCCGCTTTTGGATTAACATAAATTTACATAAAACTCATGGAAACCGACCGCCGGTTTCCGCTGCTGAACCTGCACTAAACCGACCAGTGTGCACATACCCTTAGTGTCTTTTTATATAGTGTGTGTAAACTTCTGGTTTCAACTGTATATATTTATATATACACACTTGCACACTTACACATCCACTTCCACACATAAGCACTGTAACACAGTCATATCTGTTGCACATACTGTACACACACACCTGTAACATATATACATAAGCACATTTATTTACTGTCTTGACAAAATCAGCTGTGACTTCATGAAAAAAGCCACAAATGCATTTAGGGAAAGAAGAGACCAGCGGTAAGGCTTGGGTCCCATGATGAGTTCTAGAAGTTGCAGATTTTCTGCACCTATTAGGTCAGTTAGGTTAGGCCCCTTTCACATCAGCGTTTTGCTGATGTTTGCGGCCGATCCAGCAGGTGGCGCCGCATCTGCCGGATCAGCCACCTAACGGCCGACTTACGGTCCGGATCCGGCAAACCCCATGCATTGTCTATGAGGCTTGCGGTCGGGTGCAGGAATCTGGCAGAACCGGCACTTGCAGCTGAGAAAAAAAATGCTGCTATCAGCGTTTTTTCGCCGCCACAAGTTCCCTACCGCAAACCCCATAGACAATGCATGGGGCTTGGCGGATAGGGGCAGCAAGTCGTCCATTAGGTGGCCGATCCGACAGATGCGGCGCCACCTGCCGGATCGGCCGCAAACATCACTGATGTAAAAGGGGCCTTACTTGTGTTTTTTAGTGTTTATTTTTATTGTTTTTTTTCAATGCTGCGTTTTTTGTCCCTCTTTCATACATCATGTTTTAGACTAAGCTGCTTTGTTTTTGGTACCTCTTATTATTTGGCTTGGCCATAATGTTATTTATATAGTCATGTGTAGTTTACATAGGTGTGTAATCCGTTTGCGCAGCCCATATGCGTTTTTTAACTGCAGATTTTCCTCATCTGATATGATTCTATGGGGAAAATCCACACAAAAAACTCAGCAAAGGCTCAAGAGAAAACGGACTTCATAGGTCAGTTTACCTTGTGTAAAAAAAGAAGAAGCAGATTGTACAGGAGATGTTCTGGGACTGTAAAACGCTGCATTTTTTGCACAGGAAAAATACATAGCGTCAAAAACTGATTGTATGAGCTTAACTATGGAGAGTAGGGTCTGGATGGAATCGGTGATTGTATCCTGTCTTTAATTTTCTTCTATCAGTTTGAGCCGTTTTAAAAATGATTTTGATCCCATGGACACCTTTGAGTTGTAAAGTCTATTTGTGAAGTTGATCAACTTTTTATGAAGTTTCATTTTAATGCAAAGTTCAAAGTGTAGATGGAGTTTACCATTGGAGAGGCTGACACACGAAACCTACCTAGTTTCTTGTTGACATCATTTTGCGTTTTCTGAGTCGTCTTCTCAACCTCATCAACCAGTCTCTGACTTTCAGCAACCAGTCTTTCAGATCTGGACCTCTGAACCTCCGCGCTGGCATATTGGGTTTGGTTAGCAAGGCTCCATTCCTTAGGTAGAAACTTTGGTGGAAGATGGACAAGCCGGGCCATTATCTGCTGTTATATAGAATCTGGGACTGAAAAGACAAGGTTATGTATAATGAACACAGGTATATAGATGGGGAGATACAGGTGATAGGCTTGTCCTTATCTATTAACAACACACAGACGTATTCATGATTAAAGACCATTCACTGATCCATGAGACAATAGTTTAACACAGAATCCACAGTTGGGAGGGTTACTAGTAATCTGGTGACAATAAGAATGGTCATATCTCACTCTGAAGGCCCAGTTACACACACAGATAATTGTGCAGAGATTGTTCGCAGATCTCTGGTTGCAGTGAATTCATGGACACATTGTTAGGCTGGCTTCACACTTGCGGACCCTCCGCAGCGTCCTGTGGTGGGGATCCGAAAGCTGACCGCAGCCCCTAAGTTTATAATGGGAACGCACGGTCATGCGCAAGTCTGCGCATGACCGTGCGCTCCCATTCACTGCAATATGTGATTTGTATGCAGGCAGATGCCCGCGCACAAATCACACACTCTCGTCCGCACCAGGAACGCGACCATGGTGCGAGCTGTCAAACAGGCAGATCTCCTCAGCGACCAGGGACCAGGGAGCCACCTCCACATCGCTGGAAGCGGGGGGACACTGGTAACTATGATAAACAGCAGGTATCTAGGCAGCGCGTGCTGCCTAGATACCCGGTGTTTACCATGGTTACCAGCGCTAAGCAGGGAGGACGCTGGTAACTATGATAAACAGCGGGTATCTTGGCAGCGCGCACTGCCTAGATACCTGCTGTTTATCATAGTTACCAGCGTCCTCCCTGCTTAGCGCAGCCTGTAAGCAGGGAGGATGCTGGTAACTATGATAAACACCGGCTATCTAGGCAGCACGCGCTGCCTAGATACCTGCTGTTTATCATATTTACCAGTGTCCTCCCACTTCCAGCAATGTGGAGGTGGCTCCCTGGTCCCTGGTCGCTGAGGAGATCTGTCTGTTTGACAGCTCCTCAGCGACCAGGTATCGACGCACCAACAATCCCTACAGGATCATTATCGTTGTCGGGATCGCTGTTGTGTCGTTCTGTGTGACGGCAGCTTTAGTCTGGCCATTTTTCCTTATACTGAGAGGTTTAGTTAATTAACATCAGGGACATGGACCTTTTTCATACCTTTACAATGTAATTGTCTTCTTTTCTATGAAACAAGCCTTATTGCTATATATCCACTTCTTAGATATGTACATTACAGTTGTATGTATGTAACTTTATCTATTATATAATCACCAATAATGTTGTCACAGACTTCCAGGGCTTATGTCAATATCCCACAATGCACCTTGGTGCCATTATGGGATAGCGACACAGGCTCCGGGAGAAAGTGACACCGGTGCCACCGCTACCATCGGGAGATCAGTGCTGATCTCCCGACGGTAGCCGCTGGTCACCTCCCGCTCCTCGGAGCGCACCACTGAAGCAGCCGGGAGATGAGCTCCGCGCGCGGCGCTCATCTCCCGGCTGCACGAAGTGGAAGTGCCATAACCGCCATATTGTAACACCCAAGTTACGGGTATTCCTATATGGCGACCGGGATTCAAATCCCCTGCCAAAGGCAGGGTCACGCGCCGAGAGTGCTGATTGGTTGACGCCGGTGGCGCGTGATTTGAATCCCGCTCCGCTCAGCCAATCAGCGGCCGCGATTTAAGTCAAGCGCTGAGAGCGCCACCAGCACAACCAATCAGCGCCCTTGGCGTGTGATTTAAATCGCGCCTCGCGCCTTGGCGGGCGATTTGAGTCCTGCTCCGCTCAGCCAATGAGCAGAGCGGGATTCAAATCTCCCGCCAAGCCGCGAGGCGTCTCCCTGATTGGTCGCCGCGCGGTCAGCGGCGACCAGTCAGCGAGGCGGCACGGTATTAGCAGGAGATTTAAATCTGCCAGCCAATACTGCTCAGCTGATTGGTCAAGAGCCGGGTAGCGCGCGACCAATCAGCTGAGGGCAGGTTTAAATTGCCCACCAATACCGCGCTGCTCAGCGGAATTGGCAGGAGATTTAAAGCTGCCTCTGTGGTTAGCATTCTATGGTGGCTCAGTGGTTAGCACTGTGTGGTGGCTCAGTGGTTAGCACTGTGTGGTGGCTCAGTGGTAAGCACTGTAGGGTGGCTCAGTGCTTAGCACTGTATGGTAGCTCAGTGGTTAGCACTGTATGGTGGCTCAGTGGTTAGCAATGTGTCGTGGCTCAGTGGTTATCACTGTATGGTAGCTCAGTGGCTAGCACTGCATGGTGGCTCAGTCAGGGCCGGCTCCAGGTTTCTGTGGGCCCCGGGCGAAAAGGTCTCAGTGGGCCCCCTTTAAGTACATATCGCGGACTATATATATATATATATATATAAAATATATATATATATATATATATATATATATATATATGTGTATATATATATATTGCCGCACACTTACCGCAAGCCCCATAGACAATGCATGGGGCTTGCCGCAAACGTGCAGCAAGTGCAGCCGCTAGACGGAAAATGCGGCAGATGCAGGTTTTTTTACCGCAACTGCCACATTTTAAAAAAAACTCCTATGTGAAGGCAGCCTTACAGGAACAGTGACTGCCGAAACCATCAAGAGCTGTTTCTGACAGTGAGTATATTACACATTGTTAGGAGCGGGCTAAAATGCGATTGCGTTCCCTTGCGCCTTTTAAAATACCCTTCAAATGCAAAATGTTGCATTTTTGTGCGTCTGAGGATTCTTGGTATATACACAAGCATTCTGAAGCACACAAATAATGCAAGCAGCTCAATGGAGCCACACTGCCATATGGTGGCACCGCAGCCAAGCGGAGTGTCTGGCCGTCCAGATCTCTCTTCTCCTCACCTTTCTTCTCGCTGCTCCGGTCTCCTCCGGTCGCTCTGCATATATCAGCACAGTGATGACATCGTGCCCCTCCATGCTGAGCTGCAGAATGCAGACAGCGGCAGAAGAGACTCTGGAGAAGAATGCTGCTGGCAAAGGTGGCTGAGACTATAGGAGCGGAATCCGCGGGGGGCTACCACTGGTACACATACCACCTCGTACACACACGGCTCTGCTCCGTACACCTCGTACACACACGGCTCTGCTCCGTACACCTCGTACACACTCGGCTCTTCTCCGTACACCTCGTACACACACGGCTCTGCTCCGTACACCTCGTACACACACGGCTCTGCTCCGTACACCTCGTGCACACACGGCTCTGCTCCGTACACCTCGTGCACACACGGCTCTGCTCCGTACACCTCGTACACACACGGCTCTGCTCCGTACACCTCGTACACACACGGCTCTGCTCCGTACACCTCGTACACACACGGCTCTGCTCCGTACACCTCGTACACACACAGCTCCGCTCCATACACCTCGTACACACACGGCTCTGCTCCGTACACCTCGTACACACACGGCTCTGCTCCGTACACCTCGTACACACACGGCTCTGCTCCGTACACCTCGTGCACACACGGCTCTGCTCCGTACACCTCGTGCACACACGGCTCTGCTCCGTACACCTCGTACACACACGGCTCTGCTCCGTACACCTCGTACACACACGGCTCTGCTCCGTACACCTCGTACACACACGGCTCTGCTCCGTACACCTCGTACACACACGGCTCTGCTCCGTACACCTCGTACACACACGGCTCTGCTCCGTACACCTCGTACACACACGGCTCTGCTCCGTACACCTCGTACACACACGGCTCTTCTCCGTACACCTCGTACACACACGGCTCTGCTCCGTACACCTCGTACACACACGGCTCTGCTCCGTACACCTCGTACACACACGGCTCTGCTCCGTACACCTCGTACACACAAGGCTCTGCTCCGTACACCTCGTACACACACGGCTCTGCTCCGTACACCTCGTACACACACGGCTCTGCTCCGTACACCTCGTACACACACGGCTCTGCTCCATACACCTCGTACACACACGGCTCTGCTCCGTACACCTAGTACACACTCGCCTCTGCTACATTCACACTGTAAATCCCTCCTGACCCCACACATAACCTTCACCTAATTGCCATACACCTAGTACACACTCACCTCTGCTACATTCACACTGTAAATGCCTCCTGACCACACACAAACTTCACCTTATTTGAGCATCATTGATGGCCAGCAGAGTCCTGGATACACTGAGGAGCTGATCATGAGACCCCTGACTCCTCCCCTCCATGTGACATCATCGCAGGTCCTGTAAGCACAGAGTGTGTGCAGCTCTGTCGGCTCCCGTGGAGGGGGGAGGAGGGAGACCTCCGGTGCTGCAGCCTGCAGGAGCCTGAAAATGACCCCCCAGCTCCCCCCTGGATATGGCTCTGGCTGTGGGGGCAGTGCTCAGGGGCCCCTGAGGCTAGGGTCACACTTGCATTGTGACCCTAGCCTTATGCAAGTATACTATGTTGCAACGCTGCTATGCGCTGGAGGCAGCCCATAGAAACCCGACGTTTACCGTGACAACCATTTGGTTGTCAATGTAAACTGCGGGTTTCTATGGGCTCAGTTGCTGGCAGCGCATAGCGTTAAACGCTCTGCGCTGCAGCAGACAATACTTGCGTCAGGCTAGGGTCACAACACAAGTGTGACCCTAGCCCTCAGGGGCCCGGTGGGCCCCCTCCAAGCCGTCGGGCCCCGGCACTTGCCCGGGTACGCCGGGTGCTGACGCCGGCCCTGGGCTCAGTGGTTAGCACTGTGTGGTGGCTCAGTGGTTAACACTGTATGGTGGCTCAGTGGTTAGCACTGTGTGGTGGCTCAGTGGTTAATACTGTATGGTGGCTCAGTGGTTAGCACTGTGTGGTGGCTCAGTGGTTAGCACTGTAGGGTGGCTCAGTGCTTTGCACTGTGTGGTGGCTCAGTGGTTAGCACTGTGTGGTGGCTCAGTGGTTAGCACTGTGTGGTGGCTCAGTGGTTAACACTGTATGGTGGCTCAGTTGTTAGCACTGTATGGTGGCTCAGTGCTTAGCACTGTGTGGTGGCTCAGTGGTTAGCACTGTATATGGTGGCTCAGTGGTTAGCACTGTATATGGTGGCTCAGTGGTTAGCACTGTATATGGTGGCTCAGTGGTTAGCACTGTGTGGTGGCTCAGTGGTTAGCACTGTAGGGTGGCTCAGTGCTTTGCACTGTAGGGTGGCTCAGTGCTTTGCACTGTGTGGTGGCTCAGTGGTTAGCACTGTGTGGTGGCTCAGTGGTTAGCACTGTGTGGTGGCTCAGTGCTTAGCACTGTGTGGTGGCTCAGTGGTTAGCACTGTATATGGTGGCTCAGTGGTTAGCACTGTATACGGTGGCTCAGTGGTTAGCACTGTATATGGTGGCTCAGTGGTTAGCACTGTATGGTGCCTCAGTGGTGAGCATTGTATGGTGGCTCAGTGATGGGAGCCAGGCACATGGGAGGCAGAAGGCACAGAGGAGCCAAGGAGGGGAGGGAGAAGGGGAGGCAGAGACACAGGGGGAGGCACAGTCATAGGGAGAGACAGCGCACACAGGGAGACAGAGCGCACACAGGGGCTGAGAGCACACAGAGCGGAGAGAAAGGCACAAGTAACACAGAGCGCACAGGGGAAAAGACAGCACAGAGAGGAGAGCGTGCACAAGGGGACACAGGCACAGAGACTGCCCTCCCGATGCAATAGCATTGGGCCTATTTCTACTATTTTATCGTTTCAAAGACATACTGATAGGATGTTTACATTTGAACTCCAATGGGAACAGTGTTACTTACCGTATGTATGTAAAGTGGTATGGAATTAAGAGCACTATATAAATGAATAAATATTATTATTATTAACTTTATTATAGATTTAAGAATTTATTGAGGTATTAGTGATCATATATAACCTTTGGTAAGTAGTATACTTTGGCTCTTTATTATATCACATGGCACAATAGTTGGCCTATTTTCCAGTCTTTAATTGTTATTTTGTGCTACACACATCACTACCTAGTTTTGGGTCCCTCTAGTGCAATATATTGACACATATTTTGTGTTTACATAATATATTAAAGACATTTATAGTAATGCTTTATTGAAGGAACTTTCGTGTCAATGTATATGTGGTAGTATCCCTGCCTTGATATATTTTTGTCTTGCCATTCCTTTTGTATCACCTGTATACCATATTATCTTACTTTTCAATTGCTTTTATATGGTTATTGAATAAATATATATACTTTATACTGCTTTTGGCACACAAACTGATGAACACTGATCAGGAAAACTGATCAGGAAAACTGATCAGGAACTGAAGTGTGTTCCTACCCTAAAGGTACCGTCACACAGGGACATATCGCCGGCGATGTTGCCGGCAACCGAGGGGCGTGGTCAGGTTGCGGCGACATCGCCGGCGAATTGCCGCGTGTGACAGGGCAATAATCAGGGGATGAATCGCCTGAGTAACATCGCCAGGTTTCCCAACAATGTTGGGAAACCTGGCGATGTTGCTCAGGCGATCATGCCTGATCGCCCTGTGTAACGCGGCCACCTGCAATGTTGCGGGCGATTCCGCCTATGTACAACATTGCGAGTGATCGCTTGCTGGGTTGCTGGGCAATCCAGCAAGCGATAGCCGCGGCAACTAGCCGGCGACATCGCCGGTAAGTTGCTCAGTGTGACATCTCACCGGCGATGTTGTCAGGGATGCGCGCTCCCGCGATCCCTGGCAACATCGCCGGAGATATGTCCCTGTGTGACGGTACCTTTAAGGTACCGTCACACGCGGCAATTTTGCAAGCAATTTCACTGGCAATTTGCTGGTTGCAGTGAAATCATGGATACATGGTTCCATTTCTACACGGCAACAAAACAGAACAATGTGTCCATGATTTCACTGCAACCAGAGATCTGTTCAGAAGTTGGTCACAGAAGTTGGTGTGTGTAAAGCGGCCCTAATAGAAACACCTGCACCACTTCTGTATTTATCACCCACTCCTGGTTTTGGCTACAAATCCTGAGGTGAAAAACTCATCAAATACTGAACGTGTGCACGTGGCATTATATACCCTCCATGTTTTGCTTTGATGCTCATGTACAGCACTATGCAGAAAATAACTCTGATGGCAGATTAGGTATAAGGGTGTGTGCTCACAGACAGTATACGCAGCGTTTTGGACGCAGCGTCTTGCCGCTGCGTCCAAAACGCTGCGTAGTACAGTATAAGCATAGTGGATGGGATTGTAAGGAATCCCATCCTCAATATGCTTAACCCGCCCGCAGCGTGTTTGGAGCTGAGGTGCGGGTTGCCGGCATTCCGCTCCTCTGCAGCATGTTTATTTCATGCTGCGGAGTCGGAAGCGGCTCCCATCGGGTGACTGCAGGGAGAAGCTGCCCCGCACCCGCCGCACACAGTGAGTACAGGGCGGCTGCTTCACTCAGGTCTAGAGGAGCTACGTCCAACACACAGCTCCTCCGAACCATGAGCACATACCCTAATAGCACAGGATAGCACAGGATAGACAGACATACTGGATAGGGTGGATACATTATCACACAAGAATGTGGCATGGAGAAAAAAGTCTCTTGTTTTTAAGGCGGCTTCACACGCTAGGATATAGGTGAACGATATCATTCCCTATGTCACGTGACTGTGATGCTTCCGACATCGTTAGTGCGTTGTCACACGCAAGGATATCGTTAATGATCTTGCATTTGGCAACGCTCCAGCTATTTGGAGAAGATCCTTTGAACGATTTTCCAAAGCGGCAGGAATAGGAGAATTACGAACAAGATCGATCAAAAAGGTGTCACACTGAACGATGTGGCTTCTTCACAGATCCTTAATTGGACGATGAACAATAGATTTGAGGTCAGGATCTCATTTTTGTGATGACCGTTCCAATGATTTTTTTCATCCTACATCGTTCGTTTACACGCAAGGACGCACTAACGATATCGTTAGAATGTTAACAAATCCGTGACGTTTCAAGGATATCGTTAACGAGATCCTAGCGTGTGAAGCGGCCTTTAGGCTGCTTTCACACAGCGTTTTTTGTGCATCCGTCGGGATTCCTGATTTTGAAGGGCTCAATGGACAGTCACGGACAATTCAAATCGGATGCCATCGGTCCAATTTAATATCGGATCCCTCAAACTGATCCGATAAAAAAATCGGACCGATGGCATCCGATGGCATCCGATTTGAAGCGTTTTTTCACCGGATCCGTGTTAAATGTCCGACTGTGGGAGGTTTTTGGATGGTCTTTGTGAGGTGTTTAGGAGGTCTCAGTCGGAATCACGCATACCCAGTAACCAAAATCAGATCCGATAACTGATCCGATTTTTCCACAGTCCGATTTACATAGGACCCCATGTTATTTGCCACGGATCACATCGGATCCGATCCTGTCCAATGCACCCAAACTCGCAGCAGTCTGTGATTCTGGGAGCCGGAAAAAACTGGACAGAATCGGATCCGACAGAAATTGGATGCCATTAAGGGCAAATCTGATCCGACTTGTGCCCATAGGATAACATTGGGGCCAAATCCGATCCATGCCCATGGGATAACATGGGGGCCAAATCCGATCCGTGGCTGTCCGTTTTATAACGGACAGCCATGGATGCAAGAAAATCGCTGTGTGAAAGCAGCCTTAAACAAAGGGAGGTTGAAGAAAGAATAGATGAGCTAAAAAGTGAATCTTTCAATTCTAATTTCTTTTATTTGGGGGAAAGAGAGGGCTGACTACTAGGCGAGCTCAGGATAGAGAACTTGGACACCTTCACAATCAGCCGCTGTTCTGGTCGCACCAATATCTTCCTGTGTCATATAGCGGAATACGTCCCCCACTGGGTCTCTTTGTACAATACATATAATACCACATGGTTCATTTGTTTTTTACTGAGAACTTTTCTATGGAATAGTGAACATAGTTAATGCAATTTTGGCATCAGGAAAGGCCAAAATGCCCCTCTATAGTCTCTATTCTGATACAGTCGTTGTATTTGTGTAGAGCTCATCACAGCAGATAGCAGAAATATGTGAATAGCCCCTAAGCTGCACAACGTTCCCCAGTTTAAAGGGGCTATTTCAACGGTATGATTGATATTGGTGGCTTGTCCTTAAAGTCCCACATACATATTGGATAAAAGTTGCCAGAACTTGCAGATTTCATCTGGATTGGCCGAGTGTCTAATTATTATTATTATTATTATTATTATTATTATTATTTATTTATAGAGCACCATTGAATCCATGATGCTGTACATGAGAAAGGGTTACATACAAACAAGTTAAAAATACAATGAACAAACTAACAGTGACAGACCGATACAGAGGTGGAGAGAGAGGACCTTGCCCTTGCGGGCTTACATTCTACAGGGTGGTGGGGAGAGAGACAGTAGGTTGGGTCTGCTCTGGTGGTGGTGGAGCGCCGGGTCCAGTGGTGGTGGAGCGCCGGGGCCGATGGTGGTGGAGCACCGGGTCCAGTGATGGTGAGGTGGCACTGTGGTCATTGCAGGTTGCAGGCTGTTCTGAAGAGATGGGTTTTCAGGTTCCGCTTGAAGTTTCCAAGTGTTGAGGACAGTCGGACGTTTTGAGGTGCAGAGTTCCAGAGGATGGGGGATGCTCGGGCAAAGTCTTGCAGGCGGTTAGATGAGGAACGTACAAGTATGAAGGAAAGGAGGTCTTGGGAGGATCAAAGATTACGAGTTGGATGATATCGGGAGATTAGTTCAGAGATATATGGGGGGCGGACAGATCGTGAACGGCTTTGTAAATCAATGTTAGTAGTTTGAATTGGATACGCTGGTGAATTGGGAGCCAGTGGAGGGATTTAGATAGGGGAGAAGTCGAGAAATAGCGAGGAGAGAGGTGGATTAGTCAGGCAGCAGAGTTAAGAACAGATTGGATAGGTGCAAGAGTGTTAGCAGGGAGGCCACAGAGGAGGAGGTTGCAGTAGTTGAGACAGGAGATGATGAGGTCATGCACTAGTAGTTTAGTAGATTGAGGATTGAGGAAGGGACGGATTCTAGAAATATTTTTGAGTTGCAGGCGGTAGGAGGTGGCAAGGGCTTGGATGTGTGGTTTATAGGACAAGGCAGAGTCAAGGGTTACTCCAAGGCAGCGGACTTCAGGTACAGGGCAAAGTGTGATGTCATTTATTGTAATACATAGATCTGGTAAGGAAGGCGTATGAGATGGAGGAAAGATGATGAGTTCGGTTTTGTCTACGTTGAGGAAGCGAGAGGAGAAGAAGGAGGATATGGCTGATAGACACGCTGGGATTCTGGACAGGAGAGAGGTGACATTTGGGCCAGAGAGGTAGATCTGAGTGTCATCAGCGTACAGGTGATACTGGAAGCCATGGGACTTTATGAGGTGTCCCGGACCAAGGGTATAGATTGAAAAAAGGAGGTGCCCCAGGACAGAGCCCTGAGGGACCCCAGCAGAGAGGGGATGGGGCGAGGAGATTGTGTGGGAGTGGGAGACGCTAAATGTGCAGTTGGAAAGGTAGGAAGAGATCCAGGAGAGGGCAAGGTCAGTGTTACCAACGTGAATGGAAGCCTCACAACTGCCCCTCATGGGGGTCATAGGGATCAGGAGGTTGGATTTCAATTAAATGATCCTTTTCCCCTTCAGGCAAATTATTTTGGTTGCAGCTAACTCCGCTCTTGCCAGAGATGCCAAGCCCGGCTGAGCATTCCTGTATGTGGTGGGTCAGTGGTGATGATCAAAGCTACCTGCAACCTGCGAGTGGCCACTATCCGGTATTATTATTATTATTATTATTAATAAACATTTATATAGTGCCATTAGGTTCCATGGCGCTTTACATGTGTAAGGGCAGACGAAGACAAGAACGTAAAGTGACGACAATTGAGTCATACAGGTACAGTATGACATGGTGGGAATTTCGGAGACTTGGCTGGACGAGAGCCATGACTGGGCTGTTAATTTACAGGGCTATTGTCTGTTCAGAAATAACCGTACAAATAGGCGAGGAGGAGGTGTATGTTTATACGTAAAATCATCCTTAAAACCCATCCTGCGTGATAATATAGGTGAATCTAATGGAAATGTAGAGTCTCTGTGGGTGGAGATAAGGGGAGGGGGAAAAAATAATAAATTACTGATAGGGGTTTGTTATAAGTCCCCAACAATAATGGAAGTGGAGGAGAATATCCTCATAAAGCAAATAGATGAAGCAGCGACTCAGGGAGAAGTCATTATTATGGGGGACTTCAACTACCCTGAAATACATTGGGGATCAGAAACCTGCAGTTCCAGCAAAGGTAATAAGTTTTTGAAAACTATAAGAGACAATTACCTTTCACAACTGGTTCAGGACCCAACAAGAAGGGGGGCACTGCTGGACCTAATATTAACCAACAGGCCAGACCGCATATCAAATATACAGGTTGGAGGTCACTTGGGTAATAGTGATCATAACTTAATAAGCTTTCAAGTATCCTTTACTAAGACGTGTAGTAGAGGGGCCACAAGGACACTAAACTTCAGGAAGGCAAATTTCCAACGGTTGAGAGATGATCTTAGTGCAATAAACTGGGACGATGTCCTGAGACATAAAAGTACACAACACAAATGGGAGATGTTTATTAGCATCCTGAATAGGACCTGTGCACAATATATACCCTATGGGAATAAGCATGCTAGAAATAGGAGGAAACCACTATGGCTAAATAAAGCGGTAAGAAGTGCAATATGTGACAAAAAGAAAGCATTTAGGGAATTAAAGCAAGTAGGTAGTGATGAAGCATTAAATAAATACAGAAAATTAAATAACATTTGTAAAAAGCAAATCAAGGCAGCAAAGATTGAGACAGAGAGACTCATTGCCAGAGAAAGTAAAAAGAATCCCAAAATATTTTTTAACTACATAAATAGTAAGAAACTAAAAAATGATGGTGTTGGCCCCTTTAAAAATAGTCTGGGTGAAATGGTGGATGAGGATGAGGAAAAAGCAAATATGCTAAATGACTTTTTTTCAACGGTATTTACACAAGAAAATCCCATGACAGACAATATGATCAGTGATAACAAAAATTCTCAATTAAACGTCACCTGCTTAACCCAAGAGGAAGTACGGCATCGTCTAAAAATCACTAAAATTGACAAATCCCCGGGCCCAGATGGGATACACCCCAGAGTGCTGCAGGAATTAAGTACTGTCATAGATAGACCATTATTTTTAATATTTAAAGATTCCATAATAACAGGGTCTGTACCACAGGACTGGCGTATAGCAAATGTGGTGCCAATATTCAAAAAGGGGACAAAAACTGAACTTGGAAATTATAGGCCAGTAAGCTTAACCTCTACTGTGGGAAAAATCCTAGAGGGTTTTCTAAGAGATGCTATACTGGAGTATCTGAAGAAAAATAACCTCATGACCCATTATCAACATGGTTTTACGAGGGACCGTTCCTGTCAAACTAATCTAATAAGCTTCTATGAAGAAGTAAGTTCTGGACTGGACCAAGGAAATGCAGTGGATATGGTGTATATGGACTTTTCAAAAGCTTTTGATACGGTGCCACACAAAAGGTTGATACATAAAATGAGGGCAATGGGGATAGGGGAAAATATGTGTAAGTGGGTTAAGAACTGGCTTAGTGATAGGAAACAAAGGGTGGTTATTAATGGAACACACTCAGAATGGGTCACAGTTAACAGTGGGGTACCACAGGGGTCAGTGTTGGGCCCGCTTCTATTTAATATATTTATTAATGACCTTGTAGGGGGCATACAGAGTAGAATCTCAATATTTGCAGATGACACTAAACTCTGCAGGGTAATCAATACAGAGGAGGACAATTTTATATTACAGGAGGATTTATGTAAACTAGAAGCTTGGGCTGCTAAATGGCAAATGCGCTTTAATGGGGATAAATGTAAAGTCATGCACTTGGGCAGAGGAAACAAAAGGTATAATTATGTGCTTAATTGTAAAACACTGGGCAAAACTGTCACTGAAAAAGACCTGGGTGTATGGGTAGATGACAAACTCACATTTAGTGGCCAGTGTCAGGCAGCTGCTGCAAAGGCAAATAAAATAATGGGATGTATTAAAAGAGGCATAGATGCTCATGAGAACATAATTTTACCTCTATACAAGTCACTAGTGCGACCACACTTAGAATACTGTGTACAATTCTGGTCTCCGGTGTATAAGAAAGACATAGCTGAACTAGAGCGGGTCCAGAGAAGAGCGACAAAAGTTATTAGAGGACTAAGGGGTCTGCAATACCAAGACAGGTTATTAAACTTGGGGTTATTTAGCTTGGAAAAACGAAGGCTTAGGGGTGATCTTATAATAATGTATAAATATATGAGGGGGCAGTACAGAGACCTTTCTAATGATCTCTTTACTCTTAGGCCTGAGACTGGGACAAGGGGGCATCCTCTACGTCTGGAGGGAAGAAGGTTTAATCATAATCGCAGACGCGGATTCTTTACTGTAAGAGCAGTGAGACTATGGAACTCTCTGCCACATGATGTTGTAATGAGTGAGTCACTACTAACATTTAAGAAGGGCCTGGATGCCTTTCTTGAAAACTATAATATTACCAGTTATATATACTAGATTCTTTGATAAGGCGTTGATCCAGGGAATTAGTCTGATTGCCGTATCTGGAGTCAGGAAGGAATTTTTTCCCCCAATGTGGAGATTAGTGTTGCCACATGGGTTTTTTTTTGCCTTCCTCTGGATCAACATGTTAGGCTATGGGTTGAACTAGATGGACTTAAAGTCTTCCTTCAACCTTAAAAACTATGTTACTATGTTACTATGTAGTAGGGCAGATGATTCGGTCCACGAGGGCTCACAGTCTATAGGGGATGGGTGGGGAGACAGTAGGAGGGCGAGTGGTGAGGGTGAGATGGTGCAGCGGCTTAGGTCTCAGTGTGGGATGTAGGCTTGAATGAAGAGGTGGGTCTTCAAGTTTTTCTTGAAGGTTCCCAGGGTAGGGGAGTGTCTGATGTGGTGGGCAAGAGAGTTCCAAAGTATGGCAGATGCACGAGAGAAATCTTGTATGCGGTTGTGTGAGGAGGAGATGCGAGGGGAGGAGAGGAGGAGCTCTTATGAGGGGAGGTATCGGGAGACCAGGTCGGAGATGTAAGGAGGGGACAGGTTGTGTATGGCCTTGTATGTCAGGATTTTGAACCGGGATCTCTGGGAAGTAGGGAGCCAGTGAAGGGCTCGGCAGAGGGGGAGACAGGGGAGTAGCGTGGAGACAGGTGGATGAGTGAGGCAGCGGAATTGAGGATGGTGCGGAGAGGTTTGAGCAATGTAGCAGGGAGGCCGGTGAGCAGGAAGTTGCAGTAGTCAAGGCGGGAGGTGATGAGGGCGTGCACAAGTGTTTTAGCAGTGTCTTGGTCAAGGAAAGAGCGGATTTGGGTAATGTTTTTGAGCTGGAGTTGGCAGGTGGTGCCCAGGGCTTGGATGTGGGGCTTGAAGGAGAGGGAAGAGTCGAGGATTACCTCAAGGCACTTGGCTTGGGGGACAGGTGAGAGTGTGCAGTCATTGGCAGTGATGGATAGGTCAGGATGGTGGGTAGAGCGACTGGGGGGAGGACAATGAGTCTTGTCCATGTTGAGCTTGAGGAAGCAAGCGGAAAAGAAGGATGAGGTTGCGGAGAGGCATTGCAGAATTTTGGATAGTAGGGAGGAGATGTCAAGGCCAGATAGGTAGAGCTGGATGTCGTTGGCGTAGAGGTGGTATTGGAGGCCGTGGGACTCAATGTGTTGGCCTGGACTGAGGGTGTAAATGGAGAATTCTAGTGGTCCCAAGACTGAGCCTTGGGGAACTCCAACAGATAGGGGGTAGGGCAAGGAGGAGCTGTGGGAGTGGATGACACTGAAAGTCCGGTCCATTAGGTAAGAGGAGATCCAGTAGAGGGCTAGGTCAGGGTTGCCAAGAGATTCTAAAATTTGAAGTAGGAGGGAGTGGTCGACTGTGCGGAGGCGGCAGGAAGGTCAAGAAGGAGGAGGACGGAGTAGTGTCGCTTGCTCTTGGTGGTCAGTAGGTCGTTGGTGACTTTGGTTAGGGCTGTTTCGGTCGAGTGGTGGGGTCGGAAACCAGATTATAGGTGATCAAAGAGGGAGCAGGAGGATAGGTGGGAGGACAGTTCAGAATAGACATGTTGTTCAACTAATTTTGAGGCGAAGGGGAGGAGAGATATGGGGTGATAGTTGGAGACTGTTGCAAGGTTGAGAGAGGGTTTTTTGAGGATGGGTGTGATTAGGGCGTGTTTGAAGGATGAGGGGAAGACACCGGATTTAAGTGATAGGTTGAAGAGATGGGTTAGGGCAGGGATAAGGATTGTGGTGAGGTTAGGGATGAGGTGGGAGGGAAGTGGGTTGAGGGCACAAGTGGTGAGATGTGAATGTGCTAGGGAGGAGACGTGATCTTCTGTCATGGGGGAGAAACTACATTTGGGCAAGGGGGGTTGGGCGATGGGGGGGTGAGGGGATTGTGGATCGAAGCTTTGTCTGAGTTTGTAGATTTTCTCTTTGAAAAAGGTGGCAAAGTCATCGGCGGAGATCAGGGGCAAGGGAGGGGATACAGGGGGTCGGAGTAAAGAGTTGAAAGTTTTGAAAAGTTGTTTGGGGTTGTCATATAGGGAGGTTATTAGGGAAGAGAAGTAGTCTTGTTTTGCAGTGGCGAGTGCAGTCTTGAAGATGATGAGGGACTGTTTGTACAAGGTGAAGTGCCCTGCGGTGTGGGATTTCTTCCATCTACGCTCAGCCGCCCTAGACGTCCGTCGGAATTTTTTAGTGAGGGTTGTCTGTGTGCGTGGGTTGTGTTGTATGACAGCGAGGCAGTCTGGTCAAGGGCTGTGTTGAGAGTGGTGTTAGAGGGTAGTGGCTGTGTCAGCGTCTTGAGATGAAGCCAGGTCTGAGAGAGGGAGGAGGGACTTGGAGAGTGAGTGGAAGTCGATGAGTTTAAGGTTTCTGCGGGGGTGAGGGAGTTTCAGGAGAGGGGGAGCATGGTAGGGGGGAGAGGGAGGAGAAGGTCAGGAGGCTGTGGTCGGAGAGGGAGAGGGGTGAGTTTGCAAGGTCGGTCAGGGAACAGAGGTGGGTGACGACGAGGTCAAGTGTTTGGCCATCTTGTGTGTGGCGGAGGAGGTCCATTGGGAGAGGCCGAAGGAGGAGGTTAGAGATAGGAGTCTAGAGGCAGTGGTGTGGGGGGTATCGATGGGGATGTTGAAGTCACCCATGATGATGGTGGGGATGTCGGAGGAGAGGAGGTGGAGAAGCCAGGTTGTGAAGTGGTCAAAGAAGATGGAGGAGGGTCCTGGGGGGCGGTTGACAAAAACCAGTTGGAGGTTGCAGGGGGAGAACATACGCACGGAGTGTGCCTCGAAGGAGGGGAGGGGGCAGAGGGGGCCCGCGTAATTGGGGTGAAGGAGCAGCTGTTGGCCAGGAGTAGGCCAACACCTCCACCACAGGTATTGTTGGGGCGGGTGTGTGGGAGAGCACAAGTCTGCCGTAGGAGAGGCTGGCCGGCGAGGTTGTGTCGGAGGGGGTGAGCCAGGTCTCCATGATGCCAAGGAATGAGAGTTTGTTGGAGATAAAGAGGTTGTGGATGAATGGGAGTTTGTTACAGACGGAGCGGGCATTCCAGAGTGCGCCAGCTAGGGGGGCTGGGGGAGCAGGGGCAGGAGGAATGGGTCTGAGGTTGTTAAGGTTACGAGGGTTAGTGATGGATCGTGGGAGAGGGGTGGAGGTGAATGTGGGGATGTAGTGGGGGGGGGCCAAGATTAGGGGAAATGTTGCCAGCAAGTAGGAGGAGCAAGGAAAGGGTTAGAAGGTGGGAGCCGGAGAGTTTACGTGACAGGCGTGTCTGTTTGGAGACAGAGGATTGAAAGTGGAGGAAGAGTTCAGAGGAGTGGGTGAGGTGGCTAGGTAGGATGGACGGTGAGAGAAGTACTTCATTGCTGGGTAGAGGGATAAGTGGGGGTAGTAGGAAATGGAGGAGGATGGGAGTGAGAGTGAAAAGAAGCGGAAACATGATGGAGAGTAGGCAGAGGGTGAGAGGTAGCAGGGGGTAAGAAGCAGCCAGGGGTCAGATGCAGTGAGAGGGTGAGCTGTATTGGACAAGTGGTCACAAATGAGGTGCAGTCCGTGGATGAGGTGCAGTCCAGGGCTGAGATGCAGTCCGGGGGTGAGATGATGCAGTCCGGGAAAGAGATGCAAAATAGGGATGAGGTGCAGTCCAGGGATGAGGTGATGCAGCCGGGGGTGAGATGATGCAGTCCAGGGATGGGATGATGCAGCCAGAGATGTGATGATGCAGCCGAGGACGAGTTGATGCAGCCGGGGTCGAGACGATGCAGCCTGGGTCGAGATGATGCAGCCTGGGTCGAGACGATGCAGCCGGGGTCGAGACAATGCAGCCGGGGTCGAGACAATGCAGCCGGGGATGAGACGATGCAGCCGGGGATGAGATGATGCAGCCGGGGATGAGACGATGCAGCCGGGGATGAGATGATGCAGCTGGGGATGAGACGATGCAGCCTGGGATGGAATGATGCAGCCGGGGGTTCAGAAGCAGCCAGGGTCAGAGGCAGCCAGGGGGCAGATGTAGCCAGGGGGGTCAGATGCAGCCAGGAAGGGACAGAAGCAGCCGGGGGGGGTCATATGTTGCCAGGGGGCCAGCTGTAACCAGGGGGGTCAGATGCAGCCAGGAAGGGACAGAAGCAGCCGGGGGGGGTCATATGTTGCCAGGGGGCCAGCTGTAACCAGGGGGTCAGATGCAGCCAGGGGGTCAGAAGCAGCATACAGAGATGTGCTGTTCACACGGATTACATCTGGCCACAGCTGATAAACAGTGAATGAGTGAGGTGCAAGGGTGTCAGATCTGCACCAATATGACATTGATTACCTTTCCTAAGGATAGGCCATTAAAGACATAGTCATGGAAAATCCCTTGAAATTGTTTTATAAAAAGTGTGTAAGCATCAGAATAATTTCAGCTGAAATGGCAACAACTGCCACTTATCTGTAACACTGTCAATATCCCCACACTCCACTTGGTTGGGGTGCTGACGCACTCACCGCTCCTGCCTCTAGCCTGTCCTGGTCCCTGTCTTGTCTTCTAGCTCCCGGGGCCTGTGCATGCGGTGCTGGTCTCTGGAGAGGGCGCAGCTGCGCTTATCTCCCCTTTCTTAAAAGGGCCAGGGCGCCCTAACCTAGAAGTGTCTCTTAGTCTATGGCTGAGAGGTACAGAGTATTGAAGGCATCCTTCCCCTCTGGGGAAATCAGTCAGTCTGTCATAACTGGTTGTCAGTTCCCCTGTGTCCCGGGTCCAAATTCTGTGCATATAATCTGTTCCTGTGCTCTTTTTCATGCCCAGTCCACTAGAACCTACCTGTACATGCTAGCATTTGTCTAACCCACTGTGCCTACGTAAAACAACCAGAACCTGTCTGTGCCCACCTGTGTGCCTCTCTGGCAATCCTGCCTGCACATTTGTCCCCCTGGGGTCAGCTGTGCCTGAACCTGGAGTTCTCCTGGAGTGGCACCTGGTGGCTACCTAACAGTACAAGCCTATCCTCACAATTGGAGGCTCTAGTGAAAACAAGGTAGCTCTTAGGTACGCCTCTCCATGGTGAGTCTGGTCCCGTTGCATTGACATTATCTAGTGTGTATAATGGCCTCCTGCCTGTTTCCTGTTGGCAGATGTTGGGGAGAGAAGGGTCAAGCAGTTGGATTTGCCTACGTGATAAGTTGCTGCTAGATGAGTCTGGCAGAGATTTTTCAAGTGACCATGTTTGGTTGGGACGAATTCGACCACATCCGCTGTGCCCCAAAGCCATTGCCAGAGTCAGTGGTTCTTCTCCGAACAAATCAGCCTCTCTACTTGTTTAACCCCTTATGAGCCTTCTCACCCTGCTGTCACCATGAAGTCACCATACTGTCACTGTATGGGCACAGTACTGCCACCATAAGGGCACCCTGCTGTCACCGTATGGGCACAGTACTGCCACCACATGGGCATCCTGATGTCATCATATGGGTGCAGTACTGCCTCCATTTGGGTTCCCTGCTGTCACCACACAGCACAGCACTGCTATCATACAGGTACCCTGCTATTGTTGAGGAGAGCCATAGGATCAAATACTTAATTAACATTAAGACATAAAGGGTTGAGAGGAACGACCCATAGAGTGTATTATTTTACATTGCATAAGCTTGGTTGAGAACTAAACATGGCTGCTATTTCCTGTTTGATCACAGCATGCCATGGTATGTAAGATGGTGACTGGATCTATGACTACATCCTGTTTCTAGTAAGAAGTTCCTGGAGGAAGCTGAATTCCATAGAAGTACTGACCAATCACAGAATGCCACATCACCTGGAGTCCCTTGATCAAGACCACACCCCCTGATGACCTCATGGATCTGCTCATGGACTAGCCCATTCTCCAACCCACTAACCAATTAATACATCTGATTAGGGCTGGCCAAGCCCCTTACTGAGGTTTTATAAGTTCATGCCTGTTCAAATAAACTTCACTTGGAGCCACATTTTGGAGCTGACCAAGGAGAGTGTACATCTGACTCTGCGTGTCTGGTGTCATACTTTCACACTGGCACTTGGTCCATATCTATTAAGCCAGGAGCATGCAACTTATTAATATTTATTAATATTTCAAAATATTAATATTAATCCATATCACTATCACCATAGTGGCACACCATATGCCACCTTACAGGCACCCTGCTGTCATCATATGGGCACAGTGCTGCCACCGTACAGGCACCCTGCTGTCACCATACGGACACAGTACTGTTACAATTAGTACACCCTGCTGCCACCATACATTCACCCTGCTGTCACCATACAGGCACAGTACTGCCACCATACATGTACACAGTGGCGGACCTTGTGCCAAGAGGGCCCTGGTGCAGCAGCTGATGGTGAGGAAGGAGCGGGGGGAAGTTGGGGGGGATGCTACCGGATATCGGCGAGGAGCGGGGGGGTGGGGTGGGGGTGCTAGCGGAGATCCGCAGGGGTGGGGGGGTGGTGTTGAGTGCTAACAGATGAAGTCGAGGAGCAGGGGGGGAATTCTGCTATAGGTCCGGCGGCTTTTGTCTGCGCCGGGCCATGCAGTCCTGGGAGCCAGGGCGGCAGAGCAGAGGAGGGGCGGGATCAGCCAAGGGAAGCAGGAAGCTTCCCTCGGTTAACCCCCTCTCCTCTGACACAGGGTCATGGGGGTCGGCTGGGGGCCCCCCTGCAGGCTTGAGGGGCCCCCTAGCCGGTCGGGGCCCTGGTGCAGATGAACCAGCTGCACCACGGTAGGTCCGCCCCTGCATGTACAGTACTATCACTATTTGGGCACAGTACTAACACCATATAGGCACAATACTGTCACTATACGGGCATAGTACCATTCACTGGCATATCTTGAAGCTCATGGGCCCCAATGCAAACACTCCAATGGGGCCCCCAGTTATTGATAATCTTTAAAACCAATAGTCTTTTAGGCCAAAGGGACTTTTGGGGCCCTCTAGGCACCAAGGCCCAGGTGCAATTGCAATCTTTGCAGCTGTTGTAGTTACGCCCCTGGTACTATCACTATGTGGGCACAGTACTGTCACCATACGTGCAGGTTACTATCACGACATGGGCACAATGTCACCACACGTGCACAGCACTATCACTATATGGGCACAGTACTATCACTATATGGGCACAGTATTGTCAACATACGGGCACCTTGTTGTCACCATACCTGACAGTACTATCACCATATAGGCACAGTACTGCCACCATACAGGCACCCTGCTGTTACCCTATGGGCATCGTACTGCCACCCATAGTATTACCCGGCTTTTACCCCCATATTCATCCATGTCACTTATCTAGTGACTCCACTACCTCTTATGGGGCCCCTGCCCTGCTGTATCGTCTATCAGGAGCTGGGGCCCAATTATAACCAATGTTCCCAGTAATCCTACATCATCCTGTGCCCCACTATATACATATACAGAAGTATCCGTTATAAATGGGCCCCAGCTCCTGAATACAACACTGGGCCACCTCGGAGGACAGTTGTTTTTACATGTTTCTAGCTAGATATTTATTCCCAAGAGGTTCTGCAGCAGCAGCTTTACCTTCACTCCCCAGTACAGCCGGCAGGATACCTGTAGCAGAGTGTGCCGTTGTGCGGTCTCCTGCGCTGGGACTGTCCGATCTCAGCGGCTCATCTGCTGACATGCAGGGCGGTTACCATGGCAGCATGAAGGACGCGTCTCCAGGACAACCGGGCGCGGCCTCCCCTCCCCCTGCAGTGGTAGCACTGTGCATACTATGAGGTGTCCGTCTGTCCTGCGTGTTATCGGAGTGAGGGTATTGTCTGTCCTGGGGTCTGGAGCCTCTGCCTAAATAGTGATATAAACAAACAGCGAATGGCGAGGAGCCAGGAGCAGAGCCCAGCAGGGGCGCCCGGGATCAGCCCACACTGCTCATAGCGTCCCACATACTGACTGCGGAATATTGGGGTCTCTCCCTAAACAATGCACATGTGCCACCTAGTATAGCTGCTGTTCTGGGGGATCCCAGAGTGTAGTGTGAAAAAAGTACAAACCACGCCCTTTCACTGGACAAGCCCCTCCCCATTGTCAAAGCCCCATTTCTTGGCCCTTTTTATGAGTTTAGCCATCAGGGCGCTACCCCTGGATGAGGTCTGGAAGCACCGCTCTCCGGGGGGCAATGTCATGGGGTCATGGGTGCCTGGGTGATTTACCACCTCTTCCGATAGTCCAGGTGGTTGCCCACCTCCCCTTTATTTTCTTTAGTGCCTTGGACATATTTTGGGAGCGTTATCACATATACAAGGTGTTCCCATAGCTGCTAGACAAGGATGGGGTGTAGCATCATGTACATGGGTGTATAATGGATACAGACATCTATACTAGGCCTCCATACACCTCCAGCTTTATATAAGGGACACAGCTTTTCTCCTAAAGACTAAAGGGAACAGGTCCATAAGGGTGAAGCCTAATTGTGACTAATTACTAGTTTGTAGATTAGGTTTATATATATTAAAGGGGTTGTCACCTCAGCATTGATGTGGACCTGTAGAAGTGAGCAGCGCACGACAACCCCTAATTTTCACCATTAGAGATGAGTGACAGCTCTGAACTCAGGTGACGTTTCCTGCGGGAAAGTTCAATTATGGTCAGAGAGCTGTGTCGCTCGAGATGAACTCATGTGGCGCCTCACTGGTCAGGCACCACAGTTGGGGTACTGCACCCATAAATGAGTGTGCGGTTACCCCTGTCACAGAGGAATGTAGGGTTTGTAGGAGGATCCCATCCCAGCACTCCCACACACCCACTTAGGCAGATGGTAAGGGCCCATACCCTGGTGGGGGGGGGGAGTTAGGGGAGGAGGTAGGTAGAAAAACTAGGGTTTCTAGTTTGTGTCGGGCCCCTCGGGACGGGGGTACTCGGTACCGGACCGGACGGTGCCGGGGAAGTCACGGGTGGCTTGGTCCGGACCGTGTCCCTGGCTCGGCAAATAAAGGGGAATATTTACAGGGGAAATGTCACTCGTGACGCCACCCACTTGATGCGGCCAGTGATGGGGGCCGCCGCTGCTGCAGAACCTCCGGGGGTGATGGAGTGGCAGCGGAGATGTTATAGTTCCAGTGGGAAGAACTGTATACCCCGGGGCAGTAAGGGTTAAGGGTTGTGGAATTGTCCAGGACACTTACTTTGCAGACGCTGCAGGATCTCTCTCCCTTGTGTCGGGCCCCACGGGACTGGGGTACTCGGTACCGGACCGGACGGTACTGGGGATGTACTTATATAAATATGGTTCGCTACTCAGCATCCGGTGCTCAGGAGAAACAAATACTCAATAATATGAAAATAACTCCGGCACTCAGTTTTAGAGATTGCATGAAACACAGTTTTATTTTTTGAAAAATTCGTGATATTCCATAAATGAAGAAAAAATATTTTCTGACGTTTCGGTCACTTGGACCTTGTTCACAGAGAATATCTACATGAAATCAGAAACAATAATATCAGAAATGCAATACATGACATAACAATTTCTTTGTTCTGATACAACAAATAAAAAGAAGCAATCACAATACATGGCAATTTCCTTGTCCAATTAACATCAAAATTAAATCAGTAATCATGGAGTAAGTCTTTTTCCATTGGAGTGCATGTGAATAAAGGGACCCAACTGGAGTCCTCAAAAAAAAGAAGAAGGAAAAAGTGTTTACCTTATAGCAAATTTTTCAAGAGAAAACAATGGTGACTGTATTTATACTGTGTCTGTCCGCTGCAAAATGAGAGTAGGAATCAATATATTTTCGCTACTATATATCAGGCATATAACAGAAAATAAATGTAATCACTACCTGTTTATTAATAAAATGTGTATCACTAGGTAATGTGACGTCCCATATATATACAGGATCTGGCAAATCCTATGGATTGAACAACAATTATTGATAGCACATAACTGCACAATTATTGATATTAAACACCCCTACAATCAAGAGGAAAAACATGTTAGGTCTCATTACCTTTAAAGTTTGATACAGGAGATATGGTATAATAGGGATTAATTCTCCCATATATTGGATAGGGGCCTTATCATGGTCCCTGTAATCAAAATCCCTATAGATAAGATTAAACAGGGAGAATTCCATTTAAAAAATAACTTGGATATAGTAGAGTCGCGGGCACTCCATGACCTGAGGAAGCGTGATGAATTAATCATAAAACCAGCCCCCAGCTGCCTAGCTTCCCTCCTCCATGTTGACTTTATGGAGCTGGTGGATGTTAGAGACCTTGCACTCCTCTACCTTCCATATGGGGAAGCCCCACAGATGCTCAATAGAGTTTAGGTCTGGAGATATGCTGGGCCAGTCCAGCACCTTTACCCTCAGCGTATTTAGCAAGGCAGTGGTTGTCTTGGAGGTGTTATGATTGGGCTGTTATGTTGGAATATACTGCCCTGCGGATCAGTTTCCGAAGAAAGGGGGTCATGCTCTTCTTCAGTGTCTCAGTAGATGTTAATAAAAAGAAAAAATAGTGTGGCGCCACCTGTGGCATTCATGGTTCCCTCAATGAACTGTAGCCCCCCCCACATCTGGCAGCTCTCACCAGCCCCAAACCATGACACGCCCACCACCATGCTTCACTGTAGGCAGACACACTTGTCTTTGTACTCCTCATCTTGTTACCGCCACAAACTCTTGACACCTTCTGAAGCAATTAAATTTATCTTGATGTCATCAGACCACAGGACGTGGTTCCAGTAATCCATGTCTTTACTTGTCTTCAGCAAACTGTTAGCAGGATTTCTTGTGCATCGTCTTCCTTGTAGGACAGCCATGCAGACCAGTTTGCTGCAGTCTGTGGTGTATAGTCTGAGCACTGACAGGGTGACATCATGTTAATAGCTGGCATCACCGCTGCCAGTGGCGTACCATCCGCGGTCGCAGGGGTCGCAAGTGAGACTGGGCCCGGAGGTACAGGGGCCCGGAACCCACTAACCGCTGTGACAGCTTTACATGGATGTGCATCCATGTCACTGCACAGCGCTCTCCCCGGCCGGTCCCCAGGTGGCTGATCACGGCCGCCGGAGGACTGGTAGGCACTGCCGCTTTAAATCTCCCGCGGCCGCCGCCGCTGCTGCACTGTGATGAGGTCATGTGACCTCATCACACACAGAACGGAGCTGCCGGCGGGAACACAAATGCAGAAGAGCTGCAGGCTGCAACTCTTGGAGAGGGGGGAGATCGTTTCAGGAGGTGAGCGGGGCCCTGGGGGCCAGAGACTGATCACAGCTCGGGGTCAGTACAGGATATCCAACTCCAACACATACCCCAGTGTCAGGAGGTGAGCGGGGCCCTGGGGGCCACAGTGACTGATCACAGCTGGTGGTCGGTACAGGGGGTGTCACTGTGTGTGTGACCGTGTGTGTGTGTGTGTTTGACCGTGTGTGTGACCGTGTGTGTGACTGTGTGTGACCGTGTGTGTGTGTGACCGTGTGTGTGTGACCGTGTGTGTGTGTGACCGTGTGTGTGACTGTGTGTGACCGTTGTGTGTGACGTGTGTGTGTGACCGTGTGTGTGTGACCGTGTGTGTGTGTGACCGTGTGTGTGTGTGACCGTGTGTGTGTGACCGTGTGTGTGACGTGTGTGTGTGTGACACCGTGTGTGTGGACACCGTGTGTGAGACACCTGTGTAACGTGTGTGGACACCGTGTGTGTGTGACACCGTGTGTGTGTGACCGTGTGTGTGTGTTTGACCGTGTGTGTGCGTGACTGTGTGTTTGACCGTGTGTGTGTGGGGGCTGTACAGGGGACATTGTGTGTGTGTGCGTGGGCTGTACAGTGGGCTGTGTCTGTGGGGGGGGAGGGCTGTACAGAGGGCAGTGTAACTGGGTGAGTGGGGCAGGTTGTACAGGGGGAAGTGTGTGTGTGTGGGGAAGATGTATGCTATATGGAGGGCTATGAGGCTAAATTATTGTGTTATACTATATGAAGGGCTGTGATGCTGCATGACATTATCTGGAGGGCTGTGACGCTGCATGACATTATCTGGAGGGCTGTGACGCTGCATGACATTATCTGGAGGGCTGTGACGCTGCATGACATTATCTGGAGGGCTGTGACGCTGCATTACATTATCTGGAGGGCTGTGACACTGCATTACATTATCTGGAGGGTTGTGACGCTGCATTACATTATATGAAGGGCTGTGATGCTGCATTACATTATATGAAGGGCTGTGACGCTGCATTACATTATCTGGAGGGCTGTGACGCTGCATTACATTATATGAATTGCTGTGACGCTGCATTACATTATCTGGAGGGCTGTGACGCTGCATTACATTATATGAAGGGCTGTGACGCTGCATTACATTATATGAATCGCTGTGACGCTGCATTACATTATCTGGAGGGCTGTGATGCTGCATTACATTATATGAATCGCTGTGACACTGCATTACATTATCTGGAGAGCTGTGATGCTGCATTACATTATCTGGAGGGCTGTGACACTGCATTATATTCTCTGAAGGGCTGTGACGCTGCATTACATTATATGAAGGGCTGTGACGCTGCATTACATTATATGAAGGGCTGTGACGCTGCATTACATTATATGAATCGCTGTGACGCTGCATTACATTATCTGGAGGGCTGTGACGCTGCATTACATTATATGAATCGCTGTGACGCTGCATTACATTATCTGGAGGGCTGTGACGCTGCATTACATTATATGAAGGGCTGTGACACTGCATTACATGAATCGCTGTGACGCTGCATTACATTATCTGGAGGGCTGTGACGCTGCATTACATTATATGAATCGCTGTGACGCTGCATTACATTATCTGGAGCAGTGTTTCCCAACTCCAGTCCTCAAGGCACACCAACAGGTCATGTTTTCAGGATTTCCTTAGGATTGCACAGGTGTTAGTTTAATCACTTGCACAGGGGATAATTCCATCATCTGTCTAATGATAAGGAAATCCTGAAAACATGACCTGTTGGTGTGCCTTGAGGACTGGAGTTGGGAAACACTGATCTGGAGGGCTGTGATGCTGCATTACATTATCTGGAGGGCTGTGACGCTGCATTACATTATATGAAGGGCTGTGACGCTGCATTACATTATATGAAGGGCTGTGACGCTGCATTACATTATATGAATCGCTGTGACGCTGTATTACATTATCTGGAGGGCTGTGACGCTGCATTACATTATCTGGGGGGCTGTGACGCTGCATTATATTCTCTGGAGGGCTGTGACGCTGCATAATATTATATGAAGGGCTGTGATGCTACAGTATATCTGGAGGGCTATGAGGCTGCATTATAATGTCTGGGGGTCTAGGAGTCTGTATTATATTATATGATGGGTTATGAGTCTGCATTATATTATATGAAGGGCTATGAGGCTGAGTTATACTATAATGGAGTATAATATACAAAGATGGGCGCACACCTCTAATGGTGGGTGCTAGCATGAAAATATATATACTTACTAAAGAGAAATTCTGCTGCACACCGACACTTCATGTTTTCAAAGCAAAAAGCCTATGGCTAACAAGTATTATAGCATTGTGTGAACAGGAACCAAGAACACATTGGAAAGCTACTGACAGCTATCTAAGAATAAATGTGAAAAATTTGTTAGAATGTAATGGCCATGACATCCGAAAGCCCAGTAACCGCTTTCAAGGTTTTTTCACTCTTCTGGGTCCTAACTAAAAACCTCATGTCTGCAGTCTGGATATGTGTATGGGATAATGCCCTATGTGCAATTAAAATCTGCTTATAAAGGAAATTTTCAGGACTGTGTAGGTTCTCATAGCAGCTACTGGGTGGGGGAGGGTGCTGCTCCAAAAATACTACATATAATATACAAAGATAGGCGCACACCTCTAATGGTGGGTGCTAGCATGAAAATATATATATACTTACTAAAGAGAAATTCTGCTGCACTATATACTATAATGGAGGACCATATATACCAGGATAAGGGCATATTTCAGGAGGAGGACCATATATTGTAGGATGAGGGACAGTAACACATAATGAAGGGGAGAGAGGTCAATTCGTGAGTCTTTATAGGATTTAGAACATTACATGGGGCCAGTGGCGTAGCGTGGCGGGAGGCGGTCTGCCCCAGGTGGCACGTGTGTGGGGGCGGCAGCAGAGACGGGGATTTGAAGTTCCAGCCCGGGCAGCACATCCGACGGTGGCGGTGGCTCAGGCAGCGCTGCGCCGGGTAAGTGTGTGAGGAGCAGGCGGCAGGGCGGGTACAGCTTCAATGCTGGTGTCAGTACACTGTGCATCGATTCGCGCTGTGATCTAGTAGCTGGGAACAGCCGAAGATGGGGCACAGGGGTGCAGGGATGGGGCACAGGGGTGCAGGGATGGGGCATAGGGGTGCAGAGATGGGGCACAGCACAGGAATATGGATGGGGCACAGGGGTGCAGGGATGGGGCACAGGGGTGCTGGGATATGGATGGGGCACAGGGGCGCAGGGATGGGGCACAGGGGTTCTGGGATATGGATGGAACACAGGAGTGCTGGGATATGGATGGGGCATAGGGTTGGGGCACAGGGCTGCTGGGATATGGATGGGGCACAGGTGTGCTGGGATATGGATGGGGCACAGGAGTGCTGGGATATGGATGGGGCACAGGAGTGCTGGGATATGGATAGGGCACATGGGTGCTGGGATATGGATGGGGCACATGGGTGCTGGCATATGGATGGGGCACAGGGGGGTAGGGATATGGATGGGGCACAGGGGGGGCAGGGATATGGATGGGACAGGGGTGCAGGGATATGGATGGGACAGGGGTGCAGGGATATGAATGGGACAGGGGTGCAGGGACATGGATGTATACAGGGGTGGTCCGGGTGCCTGGTGCTGGTGCCGAGTGCAGGCGAGCTGGAGACCAGGAGCCGCAGAGGAAGAAGCTGCTGGGATGAGGGATCTGGAATCAGGAGCGTGGAGTCAGGTAAGGCGCTGTTACAGCCAAAGATAGCAGCCTGGGGGAGACAGAATGGGATAGATGGATAGATGGGGCGGCCTGGAAAAGGGGGCCGAATGGGATGGATTAATGGATGGACGAGGCGGCTTGGTAAAGGGGGCAGAAGATGAATGGAGGAGGGGGGCATGGAAAAGGGGGCAGAAGATGGATGGATGGGTGGATGGGGGAGAAGGTACATGGAACGTAGGGGAGAAGCTACATGGATGAGGGAGAGGCTGCGTGGAACATGGGAGGGGTATGGGGGGGGAAGTATGAACTGCATGGAACATATGGATGGAGAATGAGCTGCATGGGACATATGGGGGGTGACCAGTATGGGATAATGTATTGACTGGTTTTGGTGATTATTACTGTATTGACAATGGTTCTGGCAATATACTGACAGGGGTTCTAGTAATGTGTTATTGTATTGCCGGTGGTTCTGGTGATGTAGTCATGTGGATGTTGTAATCTTTAACTTAACAGACTTGATCCTAAAACATTATAGACACTGCTTCCGGATTATCAACGACCAAAGGGGCGGCAGTTGAGGCAAATTTTTTTGACCGCCCCGGGCGCCACAAACAGTTGCTACGCCACTGCATGGGGCCTATACATCTGACCAATGTAGGCACGCGGGGAAAGTTGGGAGGGGGGGGGCCCAGGTCCAAATTTCGCATCGGGGCCCTTCGGACTCTAGTTACGCCACTGACCGCTGCAGCCAATCACTGAGCTCTGTGGCTCTGCTGATGTAGGTGATACAAGCAGTGATTGGCTGCAGCGGTTACTTCAGCTGTGGTTGTGACATTTGGCGTTCACTTTATTAGCTCTCAGTACAGGGGTTGAGTCGTGCTGCCCATTACTCCGACTCTTCGGGTATCATGTCTAGGCCCGCGCCATTGTCACTTGGCGCTGTAAAACATGTTGGTGCTGTAGAAAAGCAGATAATACTGGCAAAGGACTAGGCGGGAGCCTGGGCAAACCAGAGTACTGTGCCCCCCGCAGGTAGGTGGGTGGCATGCCAGCCATGCAGATGGATACAGGCCCCTAGATTGGAGGGGCTGGTACACAGAGGCCCTCTGCTCCAATGGGGGATCTGTAATGTCCGTAGTCCAGAGGAGACATGCGAACAATCCCTTTAAATTCCTGTTGTCCCTTTAAGAAGCAGCTGATCAGAACATGTAACAATGTGACAGCAGGGGACAGCTGAAGGAGATGTGTCAGGTGAGGAGAGGCAGGATGGCGGAGGACGGGCAGTGTGATGTGTTCACCATTGTGCTATGGCAGTGATCAGAGCCGGTGACCACCATCAGCCACAATCACCAGATCAGTCACAGGCGCCAGACAGGAGCGGCCGCTATCAATCACACGGCCCCTTTCATCTTCTCGTCTCGCCTTATCTTACACCAGCCAATCAGAAAATCGCCATAGTACTCGTCCGGCCAATCAGGTTACAAAGCCCGCCCCTTTACTCACAGACTGCCACTGTTATGCATCCTACACACTGAGTTCATGCAGGAACCAATCAGCCAGTATCACCTAATGTTTTATTAATGAGCCTCGTGTATACAGGCAGTGGAGGGGGCGTGGCTACAGGAGTCGTGCTCTTCATAAGCGCCTAACAGTGGGCGTGACTACGGCAAACAATCACAGTATGGAGGCGGAGCTGTATGGCATATTAATGAGGGGGTGTGGCTACGCACAGGGTCTTTACTCTCCGGTGGGCTCTCCGTACCTTCATTCTGTCTCCGGTGCCTCCCAGCTGCCATGTCATCCATCCTGCAGCCGTTCACCGTCACCGAGGGGCCCTGCGAGCTATCGAGGACAGCAGGGAGTGGAGGCAGGCGGGTCCCCGGGGCTCTGGCTGCGGCTGCTCCAGGAGGAGGGAAGATCACGCACCCCGGCAAAGCCATCCTGGCTGGTGAGTACCATGAAGGCATGTGCCCTGATGTGTGTGTGTGCCCTAATGTGTGTGTGCCCCGGTGCTTGGCCATGTGTGTGCCCGGGCGCCCTGCTCACTCTTTGGCTCCAGGTGGGCACAGATACTGCTCATATTCCTCGCATTGCTCTGCCCCAGCTCTTCCAGGCTCCTGACGGGCAATGGAGAGGGGAGTAGAGCTCTGCCACCAGTCCAATCTGCTGCACCATCCCTGTGCGCCTGTGTCGCGGCGTTTAGGGGGGGCTGCCCCTGTGTGCCTGTGTCGCGGCGTTTGGGGGGCTGCCCCTGTGTGCCTGTGTCGCGGCGTTTGGGGGCTGCCCCTGTGTGCCTGTGTCGCGGCGTTTGGGGGGGTGCCCCTGTGTGCCTGTGTTGCGGCGTTTAGGGGGGGCGCCCCTGTGCGCCTGTGTCGCGGCGTTTAGGGGGGGCGCCCCTGTGCGCCTGTGTCGCGGCGTTTAGGGGGGGCGCCCCTGTGCGCCTGTGTCGCGGCGTTTAGGGGGGGCGCCCCTGTGCGCCTGTGTCGCGGCGTTTAGGGGGGGCGCCCCTGTGCGCCTGTGTCGCGGCGTTTAGGGGGGGCGCCCCTGTGCGCCTGTGTCGCGGCGTTTAGGGGGGGCGCCCCTGTGCGCCTGTGTCGCGGCGTTTAGGGGGGGCGCCCCTGTGCGCCTGTGTCGCGGCGTTTGGGGGGGGTGCCCCTGTGTGCCTGTGTCGCGGCGTTTGGGGGGGGTGCCCCTGTGTGCCTGTGTCGCGGCGTTTGGGGGGGTGCCCCTGTGTGCCTGTGTCGCGGCGTTTAGGGGGGACCCCTGTGCGCCTGTGTCGCGGCGTTACTGGGCATCAGTGTTAGGCAGCAAATCAAAAAAGCAGACCAAGATTTGCAGGAATGTAGCAGAAAGTAAACTTAGTGACTGCATTGTGTTCCCCCTGTGCCCCAGAGCCAGATCATGACAGATCCCAACATACAAATGCCCCGTGATCATGGCTGTAATGTAAAACCCCAAATATAGAGATGCCGCACAGTGGTGAGACAGCACAAGGGGAAAGAGAGCGAACAGAGGGATGGTGAGCAGCAGCAGTGCTGGCCAAGCCATGACCACTCGGTGCAGCATTGGGCCTTCCTTGGTGGCGCTGCGATTGGTAGTGGGAGTAGTTGGGCTAATGTATAATCGCACACGTTCTAGAATTGCCTGATGCAATGTTATCAGGCCCCTTTCTAGATTAAAGGGAACCTGTCAGGTCGTTTTTACCTCCTAACCTATCGCTACCTGTCCCTGCACATCCCTATCCATCCCCGTTTCACTTTAAGGTGCCTTCACATTTGCGTTTGGAACGCAGCGCACCGAACGCAGCAAAACGCTTGCGCACATGCGTTCCTGTGTTTAACATGGGAACGCATGTGCCTGCGTTTGGCTGCGCACAATTTGTGCACACTCCGAGCGCACTCCTAACGCAGCATGTTGCATTTTTTTTGTGCATTCGTGGGCGCTTGTTTTATCTGCAAGCGCACAAACAGTTCATGGATCTCAATGGATCCGCAGTGTCCTCCGCATGACAGCGCAGGAGAACGCTGTGGATCTCATTGAAATCTCTCCCGGTGGCTGCCGGTGATCAGTGGCGGCCACCGGGAGATCAGCTAGAGCCGCTGCTCATCTCCTGCCGGTGTCGGCGTGAGAGATTTGAAGATACAGCTGATCTGACAGCTGTTTAAATCTCCCGTGCCGACACCGAATAGGTGACAAGATCCTTTCCCAGTATGTAGCAGGTGTAATAAAAATATTAGCAAATACCTACAATTAGAAATCTAGTATAGTTCTCCTAATAAGCTGTGTCCCTTACCTCATGGGCAGGTCATTGCAGCTTAGGTGTCCATGGTAATGACGATAACCAACTAACAAACTAATTATATGAGTGACTGTAACAATGAATACCTAAGCTGTAATTCAGTGTGGAAGTGAAATTAAGTAAAAGCAAGGGGTTAAAAATAAAAAAAACTCTATTCTCACCTTCCAGCGTGTTTTTGTTCCCCCCCCCCCCCCCCCCCCTCCGGGTGACTACAGGACCTGCCGTTACGTCACAACCCCGGCAGCGTTATCAGGTCACATGACCACAGTTACCGCGGTAATGCCAGGTCCTGTAGTTATCCGGAGCTTGCTGGAGGCGTCGGGGGATCGCTGGATGCTGAGCATGCTCAGTACACTAAAATCGGGTCCGTGGAGTGATCAGCTGTTTCCTCGGACCCACGCTCATAGGCCCCCATGTTAACTGGCGTGGATCCTGTTGGATTTGATTGTGTCCACTGTGCCCAAAATAGGAGAAGTCTCAGCTTTTGGGCACAGCAAAAAAATCAGACACAATCGGTTCCGACAAAAATCGGATGCCATTAAGGGCAAATCCGATCCGTGCCCATAGGATAACATGGGGGCCAAATCGGATCCGTGGCTGTCCGTTTTACAACGGACAGCCACGGATCCTCAAAAATTGTAGTGTGAAATCACCCTCAGGACAACTTTCAATTCTCTACTTCACCCCCTGTACCTCCTCCCTCTCCTCTTATCTCGGCCGAAGACTTTGCCGCCTTCTTCAAACAGAAGATCAATATCATCAGAGGCAGCTTTGACCCACTGTGCCCGCAGCCTCTCCTCACAACTAGACTGCCCTCTCCTTCCAAACACAGCTTCTCGACTTTGTTAGAAGATCAAAAAAAGACCTCAAAAAGCCCTCCCTTGATCCATCATCTGTTTCTAATTATCGCCCAATACCACTCCTCCCCCTTTGCTTTAAAACTACTGGAACACCACGTCCATCTCGAACTGTCCTCCCACCTCTCCTCCTTCCTCCTTGACTGCTTGCAGTCTGGCTTCTGACTGCACAACTCCACCGAAACATCCTTAACCAAAGTTACCAACGACCTATTAACCGCCAAGAGCAAACGACACTCCTCTTTCCTCCTCCTCCTTGACCTATCTTTCGCCCTCAACACTGTTGACTATTCCCTCCTACTACAGATCCTGGAATCTCTTTGTATCTCTGGGGTGGCCCTCTCCTGGATCTCCTCATATCTAACTGACCGGACATTCAGCGTCACCCTCTCCCGCACCACGTCTTCACCCTACCTCCTTTCTGTCGATGTCCTTCAAAGCTCAGTTCTTTGACCCCTTCTTTTCTCAATCTACTCCCTCGGTGTGGGACAACTGAGTCCCTCAGTCTTCAGTATCACCTCTACGCTTATGACACTCAGATCTATCTCTCTGGACCTGACATCACCTCCTTGCTATCCACAATTCCGCAATGTCTGTCTACTATCTCATCTTTCTTTTCTGCTCGCCTTCTGAAACTGAACATGGACAAAACAGAATTCATCATTTTTCCCCCAACCCACTCTCCCCCACCTGATCTTTCCATCACTGTCAATGGCTGCTCCCTTTCTAGTCGGCCTTGTTCGGTGCCTCTGGGTAATGCTCGACTCCGCCCTCTCCTTCAAGCCACATATCCAAGCTCTTAACACCTCCTGCCTGCCCCAACTCAAAAATATTTCCCAGATCCGTTCATTCCTTGACCTCAATACTGCAAAAACACTTGTCCATGCCCTCATCGTCTCTCGCCTCGATTTTTGTAACCTACTGCTCACTGGCCTCCCCTCTAGCACGCTTACACCACTCTTATCTATCCTAAACCTTGCTGCCTGACTAATCTGATATGGTTAATATTTCATAATAATAACAACAAGTTGCTGCTCGTGCCCGGCGTTGAAAAGTATGACACCAGACAGTCAGATGTACACCCTTCCTTGGTCAGACCCAAGCTCCAAGTGTCTGTTTATTATAAGAGACCTCAAGTTTTGTTCAATAAGGGGCTCGGCCAGCCCTACTCAGATGTATTCATTGGTCAGTGGGTTAGTCCATGGGCGGATCCATGAGGTCATCAGGGGGTGTGGTCTTGATTAAGTATGTCCAGTTGATATGGCATTCTGTGATTGTTCAGTCTTCCCTGGACTCCATCTTGCTCTCAGAGCATGGTGTGATGTGGCAGGAAATGGCAGCCATGTTTAAATCACAACTTATACAATGTAAAATAATACACTCTATAGATCGTTTCTCCCCATTCCCTTATGTCTTAAGGTTAATTAAGTGTTTGATCTCCTCAACAAATCCACCTGTGTCCTTGCTATTCCCTGATCTCTCCTCTCTGCCAGGCCCTTCACTTGCTCCCCATTTCTCAGAGCTCCCAGTTTAAAACACTATGACCTACAAAGCTGTTCATAATCTGTGTCCTCCATACATCTGTATATGATAAATGAAATAATGAGTGGCACTGGAAACATTTTGTGACTGAGCTCCCTCTATATTATTTTCCCTTCCCCCCCCCCCCCCCCCCCCCTTTCCCTAGTTTGGTGTCCACACATGGACAACACTGTCAGAGCCCTACACACACCTTTTCATCATTCCCAATTAAACCTTTGGCATATAAACCTATTCACACTCACAATTCACTAGGGCATAGTGTTAGGACTTGGCAGTGGAGAGCTCCTTGTAAGTGGATGCCAAGCTTAACCGCTAGTGGCCATTAACGGGAACTAAGATCTCCATTTTATCCTATTTACCTTAGAGCAGTTTCTGCAATTCATACATTCACTTGATCCTCATGTTTCCAGTGCCACTCATTATTTCATTTATTTCATTTATCATATATAGTAGTGTCGCGGCAGATGACCGTAATTGTAAGTACATTATTTTCTGCCTGCACCTACGCTTAAAGTGGTGATACCGTCATAACCTGATTCATATCTCCATACATCTGTGACACGGTCTCTCGATACCTACCCTCACGCAACCTGCGCTCCACTCACCATCTCCTTCTCTATTCTCCTCTTATCACTTCTTCCCACAACTGCATACAAGCCTTCTCCGGTGCATCCGCTATACTCTGGAACTCTCTGCCCCAACATATCAGACTCTCACCTACTCTGGAAACCTTTTAAAAGAATCCTGAAGACTCACCTCTTCTGACAAGCCTACAACCTACTGTGAGCCTCGGTCCACCAATCACCGCACCACCAACTCTACCCTTTCCTAATGTATCATCACCTATCTCCTCGTAGATTGTGAGCCCTCGCAGGCAGTGTCTTCTTTCCTTCCTGTACCTGTATCCTGTATGCCATATGTTGTCCATGCACCTTGTACTTGTCTTTGTATACCCCTCCATATGTAAAACGCCATAAAATTAATGACGCTGTAATAATAAATAATAATAACCATACTACATTTCTAATTGGAGGAATTTGTTGTTCCTATTATTACACCTACTATATATTGGGATAGTATCTTGGAGATGAGAATACCTCTTTTAACTGCATCTCTTCCTGTTGTGATCAGTGCATGATCTCTGAAGTTAAGGTCTCGATAAGGCAGTCAGGTGCACAATTATTTGACGGACAGCTCTCCTACTGCCCCAGACTTAGGACTGCTGACTTAACCACATCATTGTGTGTATTTTGTGAGGAGGGCCAACAATAGGCTCGTCAATTGAAATTCTGCAGGTCAGATCCATATATATCGGGGGAGAATAGAGATTAGACATTAGACTGTCATACAATCCCACTGGTATTGGAAGGCTAGGTCAGCTTTAGATTAATATGTTAAGAATTATTACTATAAAAACAATACATCCCATAATATATTGAACTCCCTTCTAGTTTGTCCCATATTACAACCAATATGGGGTTACTGAATGTCCTAGAAGCCATTTCACATTTGTTTTCACCCAGATTAGACCAGTGTCTAGGACCAGTCAGATTCCGAAGAAAGAACCTTCTCCACCGCTCTCCTCTAACATACCCTTTCTCTAGTTGGTCCTTATCCAAAATGGAGGGGATTAGCAGGAACTTGACACCTGCTTTCTCTGCCAGGATTGGAAAAGTCTGTTTGTTTCAGGAGCTTGCGGAAGGTCCTGCGGTGACGAATTCCTTAGATCAGGTTGCCAGCCTATTTTTGTTTTGATACTGGACCACTTATCCAAAAATCAAGGACAGACACTTTTAGAGGGTACCGGTAATTGGAAAAGCAAAAAATGAATTCTACGTCATAGACAATTATTTTTTAGCAAACTCCTGTGAACAGTTACTTGATGGGCAGCAGGAATCAGACTGTGGGTGCATGGCTGAAGCCAAGTATGTTTTCTCTGGAATGCTGGCACAAAACAGAGAAAAATATACCTGGCAGCCATTGTTACTCCAGGGTCTAATATATACAGTCTGCGGCTTAGGAATCAAGAATCGCGTGTGTGGTTCCTTTTTTAGAGGGGATTTCTGGGCATATGATATTGATGACCTATCCTTTTTAAATAGGTCATCAGTATCAGATCAATGAGTACCTGGCACCTGATGTCCCCACCAATCGGCTGATATTAGGCTTCGGTGGTGGCGGATGGTTGTAAACATTGAATAGAAGTGAACAGCTCATCGGTGTACAACTTGGAGAACTGCAGATCAGCTGCTATTCTGCACATTGATCAGAGCTGTACTATACAGTGTCATTCAATGATTACTGGAAGCTAGTAACAGCTGATGACTGGGGTTATTGGGTTTCGTCTGTAAGTGAGTAGTAGCAGTACAAGAACGACTTGGCTAATAGCATCTTGCAGTGTTTTTTATAGAAGAAAAGCGACATCTGCTGGTTAAGAAGAACAACCAGGAACAAAGGAGCAAAATGTGTGTTTCCTTGAGGGAAGAATTTAGTGGGTACACCAGGTAGACACCAGGTCAAGTGACCTGTCTATGTCTTTATTAGCTGTGCAGAAAGCCCTGCCAAACACATTTAGCCATTATGCTATTTCCCATACATGTATTGTCTAGTGTTGCAGATTATCACTTTAAATGGTAGTCCCTTTTCTTGCTTGTACCTGGATATAGGGTGATGCCAGTCCTTATTTAATAGTATCACTTATTTTTTAAGTAGCCATGTTTGGTCTATATTTTATCGTAGTCCTGTCCAGGACAACCCCTTAGAGCCGGTTTTATTTGTATATATAGAGGCATGAAAAACCCACACATACAGCCGTATACCGCAGGAGAGGCACACAGTTAGGACCCGATATAATGACAAAGACTGTGACGTGGTTATCGGGCTCTTCGCAGTGGCCACTGCTGAAGCTAAGTTTTCTCATGTTACTTTAGATTCACAAGCAGTTTCTGCTATGTTCTTTTTCCCTATGTCTTTATTAGCTGTGCAGAAAGCCCTGCCATTCACATTTGGCAAACTCAATGTGACTGTGTGTGTGCTTTGCCGAAGTCTGTGCTTTTTAGTGCAGCGTATTGGTTGCAGATTTTTACAGATCTTTGATCCATCAAATCTGCAGCGTGTCAGTTATAGTACAGCTTTTCCCTACCGTACTCCAAGCAGTTACTGGTTTCGGTGACGTCACATTCCACGTGGGTAGGGGGTGACCTATGTGGGATGTGACACAACCGAAACCAGGTAGTGCCTGTAGTACAGCAGGTAAGAGCTGTACTATAATTGTCGGCAGACTGAGCAGGACGACCACAACACTGCACTGACCGGGACAGATGCAGAATTTTCGGCATCAAAAGAAGCCATTCTGTAGCAAAAGCGCAATGTAATTTCTGCCAATAGTGGATGTAGGTTTGATGGAGAAAATTGCATCACTTTCAGACCGTGGGCACTGGGCTTAGCCCTGTACCTGTGTTCTTGTAATTATTTTTGCTGTTCTCTGATCAGATCTTACCACCGTAACTCTTCTTCTTTTTTTTTTTTTTTTCCCCCTCTTTTTTTCCCCTCTTTCTGGGCCCTAAATAAATCTGTGTGTCACCACTTAGTTGCCGTTGCTGCACTGTTACATCCAAGGGACCTGTTTGCATACCTACATCTTTCTGATATTGGTGAATATCCTGATGATTGGTTATCTATATTCCTTCCCCAGACAGCCCATTTAAACAAACCATAACATTATGTAAGGCCGGAGACACACTCAGTGAGATACATGCGAGATACTCGCATGAGTCTGACTCACCTGAAACAGCCGTCATCTCTCTGAACGGGAGCGTGAAGATGACGTGCTCCTGTTCAGAGAGGGGGAGGCTTTCTCCTCTTCCCTAGCCATCATGCTCTTGCATGTTGCCATATTCCACCTCCCATAACCTCACTCACATTGACATTGGCCTTGTCATCTGTGACGTCCGTGAGACAATATAGTCATCATTTCTGTACTCCGTAGGAAAGAAAGGAATACATGTGCGGCCAGCTGTCCGTTCACATCAGCTAAGATGGGTATGACATACATCGATTGGACATATTTTTTTAGACCTACCAAAAGTATCTAAGATAGGAGTGAAACCAAATCTCAGTGGATGAAAAATGAATGTCTTGTTATTAAAGTTTAAAGGGTATAACAGGAGATAGACAAGAACTCAAGATGCTTCTTCTTCAACTCATTCCTTTGTTTGGTTACAAAAAAAATCCAGCGGTGGTCAGATAACCGAACATCATAATCTGTTGACTAAGGACCGAAGAAGTCAAATTTTAGCCTGCAAGTGTCTTATGGGTAGATCCTTCATGTGAAGTGTCCTGAGCTCTCTACACTGGACACACAGCTTCACCCCTCTGACAGATTAAGTGCCCCCCGTAGGGACGCCAGAGCCGTCTCGGGAGCAGGGGTAGAGGGGCACGTTTGGAAGGGGCCATCAATTGTCTGCTGCTATCGGTCGTTTCTCAGGAATCAAAACTACGGACAGACTCCCTTTTTAAATAAGAGAGAGATAAAGGGACGTTCGTCTCAGGCGTCTCAGGAGCCTCAGTTTAATAAGACTAAAAGTAATGAAGGATGAAAAAGTTGCACACCAATCAGTCATTCTTGCTTCAACGTTTCCAGCTGAACAGTTTTATTGACGTCAGGTGAATTAAAATGGATTTTTTTCTCTATTTGTCTGACTGTTGTCATTGTATTTCATGGCTAACAAGTACTCCGTGTGATCCATCCATAATTCATTCCTCATCCCTGGCATACAGCCATGACAAGTGTTATTTTACATCGTGCTGTAAATAAATAACGGATGCCATATCTGTCCAGATTCTCTCTGCCACTTTACTGCGATCTGTAAAGTGATTGCTCTTTCCTCTTCTGAGTCCGGGACCAGACTTCATCCATTAGAGATTGGACACCTTAGACAATATTGACTATGTTGCAGTTGAGCTTTGCTTCCATGTCTCGAGCGATTGATTACTAAGCTTTTAAGTTGCTTCTTTTATATAATATACAAGCATGCAATTCAATTTAATTCATTATATACTCCATTAGAAGATTGGATACGGGTCATTGAACTTATTATCCACTATTTTTAGAAGGCTCTGACCTTTTCCATAATGTGAGTCTTTCCTTTCATCTTGTGCTGAGCAGCTCCAGTCTTGATCTATCATCCCTTTTTAGGAGTAGCGCCCCACCGAGCAGGCCTCCGCCAGAGGTACTGCACTCCTCCATTAGAGGGAGAGTTGTTCCTCTGCTCTCCAGGTGCTGGGATGGCACACTTGAGCCACACACACCACACATACACACACACACACACACACACACACACAACACTTAGGGACCCCGGGACAGTGGGTGGACCCATAGGGAGGACCCAAGTGTAGCCGGGAGAAAGAAGGGAGTAGTAGTAGGGGGAACAAGAAAGAGAGAAAAGAGTGAGAGCGAGGAGCTAAGTGGTCTTGACTCCTGTGGGCTTGAGCATGACCACGCTCTCTCCGAGAGGGAAATACCAGCGGGTGTGGAGGAAAGACAGAGCCCTTGGGTTATGGAAGGAGAAATAGATCCCCGTACTCCCGTATCTGGAAGAAGTGCAGAGGGGCAGGTGGACGACACAGGGAACTGGCCCTGAACACAACGCGGATGCTGTAAGCCCGAACCGTTGAAACCGGAGGCCCAGAGTTCCTAATGGGAGCTGTGGCCGAACACCCGGAACAACTTGGAGAAGGCGGCCGAACTAGGGAGCAGTCCTGTGGAGTGGTACAACTGAGCACCCATGGCTGTCGGTACCTGAGCTCTGTGTGCGGAGGCGCTGAGAGGAGCGAGAGAGACTAGCTTATAGCGCTGAGGGACCATCAGAGAAGGAGACACCCAGTAAGAGAGACTGGAACACCGAAAGAGGCTTGACTGCACTGTCCTGGTTCTGGAGACAACGCTGAACCGGAGGTTGGCAAAGGGAAGCACCCGGCGGCCATGCTGAAACAACTAAGTAAAAGTTACAGAACTCCAGCTGTGGTGTGTGAGACTTTCCTTAGCGGCGACCACCGGCCGCAGAAGCTGCATGAAATATCGGGGTGCAGATGACCTAATGAACATCTGCCAAGGTACAAACTGACTCCTCCATCCTGCTGCCCTGGGGACTACGCTCCACCTGCGGGGAGTGAAAACCATCCAAGCTGCTGGTCACCGTCCCCAGAGGTTCTGAAGTAGCGGTGGCCGCCCATGGCAGTGTACCACAGGTGGTGTCACGAATACCCGTTTTCCCTGTCTTCCCCCGTCAATCCCCCTTTATTAAATGACACCGCCAGGGTCACGGGACCGGGTCTGGGCCCCTGTCTCGCTCGTGAAAAGAACCAAGAAGAACATCAAGCTGCCCGGTTACCGAGTACCCCCAGCCCTGTAATGGGAATGTCAAAGGCGTTCCATTGGTCCTGTACTAATATTGAGTTTACACACTTCCTAACCCCAATATTACAGGACAGCAATTAAGGGCGAGTTCATCACATATCTGACAACATGATTCTAGACAATGGAAGTGATTAGCTTTCAACATTCTTGTGGGTATCATTTTATTTCAAATCTTGTCAATACAGTCAAATCTTGCAAATCTGCAACAAAATCCACTTACAATGCCACGTCCACACATGGAGTATTTGGTGAATTTTTTTTACCTCAGGATTTGTAGCTAAAACCAGGAGTGGAGCAATCAGTGGAAAAGTATAATAGAAACGCGTCACCACTTCTGTATTTATCACCCACTCCTGGTTTTGGCTACAAATACTGAGGTAAACTCACTAAATACTCAACGTGTGCACATGACTTAACACATCGTTTTGGATCTTGGTATGTAAATGTAGACTGGATCATCGGCATAATTGTTTAGGTTGTGGGTGAATAGGCCGTTCCCATCATTTATGACATATATTGAGCATATGCTGCTCATGTTTAAAGAGGAACTGCAGTTCTAGGATCTATAGATAACTTATAAATCAATAAAATCATACTTGCTCTTTCTCCTTCGCCTCATTGGGGGACACAGACCGTGGGTGTTATGCTGCTGTCCACTAGGAGGCGACACTAGGCAGAATCTGAAAAAGATTAACTGTGGCTCCTCCTCTGCAGCATACACCCCTGGACAGGCACTGTCCTGACCAGTTTTTGCTTAGTGTCTAGGAGGCACACACAGATTTTTTTAGTGCTCCTAAAAAAGCGTTTTCTTTTTGAAGATTTTTTTTTTTTTTATTCAAGAAGAAGAAAAGTGGGTCTCTGATGAGACTCCCGGCATGGTCCCTCCTCGGCCCCCCACTGTTGGGGACGCCGGGTTGAGGTTGAGACGACGATCCTCCCTCCCCATTTCCCCAACGTTGGGGTTCATGGGTTGAGAGTGAGGCGAAGGACAAGGCACCTGACGGTGGAGCAGCATCCCTCCCTAAATGCCCCTTTGGGGTCCATTTAGGTCGAGACACCCCAGGTAGAGCCTCTGGTGCAGCAGCTTAGATCTGCTACATGCACCCTGGAGTCATCAGCACTGCTGACAAACTCCTTTTCACTTTCGGCTGCGGCGTGGCTGCCGCAGCAATCCAGGGTACACAGCTTGCTGTGTACTCCTGAGGGGTCGGGGGACCAGCACTGGGGGCAGCCAGCACTGGCAGGGACACAGCTTGCCTGTGTCCCTGCAGCAGCCAGCACTAAGGGCTGCATTTATGGTGGAGCAGAGGACCCAGCACTCTGGGTCCTCTGCAGGGGCACACACTAACCCACCGCTGCCTGCCCCGGGGGTCCGGTGGGGTCCAGACCAGTTCCGGACCCCCTCCCGGACTTCCGCGCCACTCTGGAGCCTCTTTCCGGCCGCACAGAGCTAATTTAGGCCGCGGCTTCGGCCTACGCCGAGGCCGCCGCCTTTGGCACGCCCCCCCGGCCCGCCCCCCGGATGACGAGGATGACGCGGCCAGCGTCATAGCAGGGGGCGGACCGCGTCTCCAGAGCGCGCCCTCTGTGCAGAATCGCGCGGTTTTGCAGCGCTCCGCCCCCCTCCTTCCTCCTCTCTCCACATTCCGGACGCCATTACATGCCTCGTGGTGGAGGCAGAGCGGCACCAACAGCAGCACAGCAGCTGCACAGTCTCCGGGGGGCACAGACAGACGCTGGACACTGGACACTGGTGGCACACAGGTGGTGGTAAGTTGCCAGCAGAGGTCTTCTATCTCCTCTGCTGGAACTCTTCTCTCCAGGGCACCCCTGCACAGCACTATTCTCTCCAGGGCACCCCCGCACAGCACTATTCTCTCCAGGGCACCCCTGCACAGGCTCCTGTATATACCACTATGCCGGGCTCAAGGAACAAGAAGACTAGGGCCCACACAGCCTACTATTCCTTATGCACAGCATGTCAGAAGCCTCTACCCAGTAGACATACGTCCCAGCACTGTCGGGACTGCGCCCAGACTACGGTGCCGCTGTCCCCAGCCGTTACGGATGCGTCATCTGCCATGCCGGAATGGGCCACTTTTTTTGTCCCAATCCATCTCACAATCCATGGCACAATCCATGGACAGGCTATCCTCTACATTGCTTTCAGCTATGCAGAGTCACGCTTCACCCCAGACCGCTGCTCGACAAAGCGGGCACTCGGAACGCGGCCGCACTGAACTAAGATCCACCTCTAGGGCAGGACGGAAACGACCACATAGGTCAGGCTCTCCGGGACCTGCACGGTCTCCAGGGCCTACTCATACTTCACGGTCATCTCCAAGGGAGAGTCGCCATGCCTCCAGGTCGCCAGAACCGTCCCCTGATAGGGAGGGTCACAGAAGGTCCAGGTCACCCCCTCCTAGAGAAGACCGCAGCGATATGCAGGAGTCCGAAGGACTCTGCGACTCCAGCTCAGATCTGGATCCAGATGGGTCACTGGACCTAACCCAGCCAGACACTGATGTATTGGTTGAGGACGTAATCACCTCCATCAACCAGGTGCTGAAGATATCTGAACCTCCGCCAGATGCCCCAGAGCACGAGATTGCTTTCCAGAGGACTAAGAGGCCCCCTAAATATTTCTCCGATCACCCCGAGTTCAGGGCGATTCTCAAAAACCATCGCTCACACCCGGAGAAGAGATTCGGCAACCGTAAGGCACTGGAGAGGCGTTACCCCCTTCTTGCAAGAGGTAACACAGACCTGGGCAGATACGCCTGTAGTGGACCCTCCGGTGTCCAGACTCGCAACACAGACGCTTCTTTCCCTGCCTGATAGCTCCTCCATAAAGGATGCGACGGACCGTCAGGTGGAACACATGGCCCGATCAATTTTCGAGGCCACAGGGTCCTCCCTGGCCCCGACATTTGCTATTGTGTGGGCAGCAAAGGCTATCATGGCCTGGACAACCAACTTACATGCTGGTCTCCGTTCAGTTAACTCCGAGCTTGCTGACCAGGCGGTTCAAGCGTCAGTCGTGGCTGACTATATTTTACACGCAGCTATCGATTCCGCAAATTGTGCGGCAGTGGCTGCATCAAACGCCATCATCATCAGGCGTGCTCTCTGGTTGCGGGAATGGAAGGCGGATGCAGTCTCAAAGAAGTCGCTTACCCACCTTCCATTTTTCAGCGGACGTCTCTTTGGTGAAGAGCTTGATAAATTAATATCCAATGCCACAGGAGGGAAGAGTACTTCCCTACCTCAACAAAAACCGAAACGCACCTAAAACCGCCGTAACCAGACACTGTTCCGTTCCTTTCGGAACTCGTCTGGCTGGTCCGTTTCCCGCCCAGCGCAGACCCGTAGTCGTTCGCCGCGCAGGGAAGGTCCGAGGACTTCGCAAAGGACGAACAAACCCTGGCAGTCTAGATCTGGCCAAAGCAAGTCCAAAGGACCCAAATCCCACAAATTCTCATCTTCATGACTCCTTATTTCTGGACGACGCCCCGCCAGTGGGCGGACGACTTTCCCACTTTCATCAAGTTTGGCTACCTATTATAAAAGACAGGTGGATCAGGGAACTGGTGTCGTCAGGTTACAAGATAGAGTTCATCTCCATCCCACCAAATCGATTCTTTCTTTCCGTACCTCCAAGGCTACCGTCCAAGGCTCGCGCCTTCTCCAAGGCGGTCAGGTCACTTATCCAAGCCGGAGTGATTATTCCGGTCCCACGGACCGAACGTTTTCAGGGGTTCTATTCCAACCTGTTCGTGGTCCCAAAAAGGGGGCAGTGTAAGACCTATTCTAGATCTCAAACAACTAAACAAGTACGTGAGGGTACGACAATTTCGCATGGAGTCTCTCCGATCCATCATATCATCCATGGAAGTAGGAGAATTTCTCGCCTCCATAGATATTCAGGATGCTTACCTGCATATTCCTATCGCCCCTGCCCACCAAAGGTTCCTCAGATTCGCAATCGGTCAGGCTCATTATCAGTTTGTGGCTCTCCCATTTGGACTCGCCACGGCTCCCAGAGTCTTTACCAAAGTCATGGCGGCTGCTATGACTATATTACACTCCAGAGGCGTAGTCGTCATCCCATATTTGGACGATCTACTTATCAAGGCTCCCACCTTCAAGGACTGCGAACTCAGTGTCACCATCACGGTAGACACATTAAGTCGCCTGGGCTGGTTGGTCAACCTAACAAAGTCGTCCCCAATCCCAAGTCAGTCCCTCATTTTTCTGGGCATGGAATTTCACACTTCCAGGGGGCTGGTGCTCCTCCCCAAGGAGAAGGCACATGCTATCCAGATGGGAGTTCGCGCCCTTCTTCACCCAGCCCTTCGATCCCTTCGTTTTGCCATGCGAGTTCTGGGCAGGATGGTTGCCGCAATAGAAGCAGTCCCCTTTGCCCAGCTTCACCTCCGGCCTCTCCAATTGGCCATACTCAAGTCCTGGGACAAGAGTCCTTTTTCCCTGGACAGGATGTTCCGCATATCCTCGACAGTCAAGCTACACTGGTGGCTCCATCCAGTATCTCTCTCCAAGGGGAGATCGTTCATCCCAGGCCACTGGAAGATTCTGACAACCGATGCCAGTCTCACAGGATGGGGCGCGGTGTACCGACACCACAGAGCGCAGGGGAAGTGGTCTCCATTGGAAGCCACCATGCCCATCAACGTCCTGGAGATTCGAGCCATCTTCCTGGCACTACGGGCTTTCCAACGTCTCCTAGTGAACTCTCACGTCCGGATACAATCCGACAATGCCACGGCCGTGGCTTATGTAAATCACCAGGGCGGAACCCGCAGTGTCCAAGCGATGCGGGAGGTATCGCACATCCTGGAATGGGCGGAATCCACGGGATCGACCCTGTCCGCCGTACACATCCGAGGAGTAGACAACTGGGAAGCAGACTTTCTCAGTCGCCAAGGCATAGACTCAGGAGAGTGGTCCCTGCATCCCGAGGTCTTTCGGCAAATTTGTCATCGCTGGGGGACTCCGGACGTGGATCTGATGGCATCACATCTCAATGCCAAGGTTCCCAACTTCATGGCCAGATCACACGACCCCCGGTCTCTCGGAGCAGATGCCCTAGTTCAGGACTGGACTCAATTTCAACTCCTGTACATCTTCCCACCTCTGCCTCTAATCCCCAGAGTAGTGCGCAAAATCAAACAGGAAGGGATTCCGGTCATCCTTATCGCCCCAGACTGGCCCAGACGCGCGTGGTATGCCGACGTCGTCCAACTCACGGCAGACGCCCCCTGGCGCCTCCCAGATCGGCCAGACCTCCTATCTCAGGGTCCGTTCTGCCACCAGAATTCACAGGCCTTGAATTTGACGGCGTGGCCCTTGAAACCTGGATTCTAACTCAAGCAGGGCTCTCACAGGATGTAATTCGCACTATGATCAGTGCGAGGAAACCTGCCTCTGCCAGAATTTACTACCGCACTCTGCCAGAATTTACTACCGCACCTGGAAAGCCTTTTTTGCCTGGTGTGCATCTCGTGATCAGAATCCGTTTCCCTACTCGCTGCCTAGAATTCTTGGCTTCCTACAATCAGGTCTGGAGGCCAGACTGTCCCTGGGCTCTCTTAAGAGCCAGGTCTCGGCCCTCTCCGTTCTTTTCCAGCGGAGACTGGCCCTAAAACCTCAAATCAAAACTTTTCTTCAAGGGGTTTCACGTTTGGTTCCCCCCTACAGACGACCGCTGGATGCGTGGGATCTAAACTTGGTGCTGACGGCATTGCAAGAACCGCCTTTTGAGCCTCTCAAAGAGATTCCTCTCCGCCTTCTATCCCAGAAGGTGGTGTTTCTAGTGGCTATCACCTCCCTTCGGAGGGTGTCCGAGCTCACAGCGCTCTCATGCAGGCCTCCATTCCTAGCCTTTCACCAGGATAAGGTAGTTCTCCGTACGGTTCCTTCTTTTCTTCTGAAGGTGGTTTCATCTTTCCACCTCAATGAGGAACTATCTTTACCGTCCCTTTGTCCTGCTCCGGTTCATAGATTTGAGAAGGCTCTGCATACGCTGGACCTTGTAAGGGCTTTGCACATTTATGTCTCTAGAACAGCCCCCTTTAGGAAGTCGGACTCTCTTTTCCTTCTTCCTGAAGGCAGCCGCAAGGGCTTCTTAGCCTCAAAGGCCACGCTTGCCAGATGGATCAGAGCCACAATTCAGGATGCCTACAGGCTAAAAAACTCGCCTCTTCCGGCCGGTATCAGAGCGCATTCTACCCGTGCGGTGGGGGCATCCTGGGCTATTCGGCATCAGGCTTCTGCCCAACAAGTGTGTAAAGCAGCCACCTGGACTAGCTTGCACACATTCACCAAACATTACATGGTCCATACCCAGTCTTCTGCGGATGCGAGCCTGGGTAGACGCGTCCTTCAGGCGGCAGTTGCCCACCTGTAGGATACTGTCTTTATATAACACTCGTTCCATTGCTTTTCCCACCCAGGGACTGCTTTGGGACGTCCCACGGTCTGTGTCCCCCAATGAGGCGAAGGAGAAAAGGAGATTTTTGTGTACTCACCGTAAAATCCTTTTCTCTTAGCCTCTAATTGGGGGACACAGCTCCCTCCCTGTTGGCCGTTGCGGCCCGTTTTTGAGTTTTCTTGTTGTTTGAACTCGTGCATAGTTGCCTTCTTGCAGGCATGGTTTTTTGGATGTTATCACTGGTACGTAAATCCTCCTACTGCTTTAGCACAAACTGGTCAGGACAGTGCCTGTCCAGGGGTGTATGCTGCAGAGGAGGAGCCACGGTTAATCTTTTTCAGATTCTGCCTAGTGTCGCCTCCTAGTGGACAGCAGCATAACACCCACGGTCTGTGTCCCCCAATTAGAGGCTAAGAGAAAAGCATTTTACGGTGAGTACACAAAAATCTCCTTTTTGCTCTACCCCCCGTCTCATGGGACGTTTGCTGGGGATGCAGGATCATCCTACATTCATGCCCCCTCACAATTCTGTACGGGGAGGGGGCATGGCAGGAGGCATGGTCGCCACCTCCGTGATCAAACTGCAATCCTGTGCCTGATATGCCATGCTATGTAATGTCACGGGTGTTCTGGCTTCAAATAGCAATCATGTCACCGAGCAGGTGCAAATATATGCAGTAATCCTCTGCTATACAATGATATGATGGTGCATAATGTGTACTGACATGTATGAGGCTGGGAGAACAGGCAAGGCACTGCATTAATCAGCTCTGTCATGGTCTCCCCTCCCCCATAGCTACTTGGTAGATTCCCAGTAAGGATCTGCACTGTCTCCTCAGTGTCACAGCAAGGCATTCAGAATCTGCAGCATCTGTTATACCTAGTATGTGGTGGAAGGCACACTGTGCGAGGGACTCGCACGAGTGCAATGCGAGGGAAACCCGCATTGCACTCGGACCAGTGTTGCCCTATCAGGCAGGGCACACTGGTGCAAGTTCCCCACACTTAACTCACATCTCGAGGCAGAAGCGATTCTCATGCACGAGAAAGCAATGCACGTATATGCAGACGAGAGGCCGCAAAGCAACAAGCCCTGAGGGCTAAGGAATATGGTCCCTACTTATTATAATGGATAATGAGTAAGTATAAAAATGTTTTTTAGTACTTTTTACAGCCAGCATTTGGCAGACAAAAGGATTGTGAGAATGGTCATAGGATGATGCAGGGATATGTTTTTATAGGTTAGGTGGCTTTTTGGAGGTGACTGGTTCCCTTTAAGTTCAATACAACAGGTGAAAAGACTAATCCTTAGGCTACTTTCACATTACGATTTTGTTAAATCCGATGCTGTCCAATGAAAATTGGACAACATTGGATGCTCAAAATCGGATGCCATCCGATCCGATTTTTTTTTTTTTTTTTTTTTTTATCGGATCCGATTTAAATGGCTGTGGGAGATTTTGGGAGTGGTCTAGGGTATTGAGCATGCTCAATACAGAAAATCGGATCTGATATTGGATCCGATTTTTCCATCCGATCCCCCATAGACTCCCATATTAATCGGATCACATCGGATCCGATGCGATCCGATTTTTGAATCGGATGCCAAAATCGGATCAGTCTCCGATTTTGGCTCTTGAAAAAAATCGGATAGGATCGGATGCCATTAAGTGCACATCCGATCCGATCCCCAATGGAGAACATGGCTAAATCGGATCCGATGCTGTCTAATTTTCTTTTTTCATTGGACAGCATCGGATTTAAGAATCGTAGTGTGAAACCAGCCTTACAGGAAAGTACATGTGTGGTCCAGAACATGGCTACAAGAAACTGAACACTGGGGAAGAAGGGAGAAGCAAAATAACACATCATCAACTACAGGAGAGGCATAGGGACAAATTTACGGGAGTAGGAAATCTGCCTAGTAACAGCAAGTGCAATGCATAATGTAGAGAAAATACATGGGTTGTTCCCATACGTGGTACACAACATTGGTTTATTCTGTTTATGAATCCATGTGTAGGTACTTTCTGTTCGTGTTCTGGTATTGTACCCAGGCAATTTTAGGCTATGTCACACCTCGGGTCCATGTGTAAAGAATTGCAATATGCACTACAAATATGCTTGTTCACAAGCTTCAGTTTGTGGCAATTTATCCATACAGTGCTGTGAGAAGACCCCTATCACATTACATGGGATGGTATATAAGGGGCTGGATTGTAGTAGGAGCATGGGTCTGGCAGCCCCGCCCCCTTCTTATACAGAAATGTGAGGAGGCTGGAATGTAGGATGATCCTGGAGCCCCCAGGGTCCACACCCCAACATACCACCTGCTCTCACCAGCGGCATGAGGCTCTTAGGCTGCGTTCACACATTTGCGTATTTTGTTGCACTTTTTTGCTGCTGTTTTTCAGCCGTGCAAAAAAGCGCAACAAAATACGCTGGGGCTTTCATACACTGCGCTTTCTTTACTCCAGAAATCGCAGATGATGTCACAGAGGGGAAGAAGAATCCTGCTTCTTCCTCCCCTCTGTGTCAGCCCCATTAGATTTCACAGTGTATTAATATACACTGCGAAATCTAAATTAAACAAAGCCAAATGTATGTAAAATAAAAAAGATGGAATACTTTACCTCTCCGACACCTTTTCCCGGTGTCCGGTGCCGAGGCCAGGCGATGTGTAGTCCTGCAAGAGCCTGCCATGATGTCAGAGGGGGCGATCCCGGCGCTGATTGGCCGCTCGCGGTCATGTGATGTGTATCACATGACCGCGAGCGGCCAATCCGTGCCAATCATACTCAATGTGTGAACACAGCCTTAGGCTGAAATTCTATGTCCCAATAGGGAGGGGGAAAGCAAAAGAGCAGGTATGATTTTATTGATTTATAAACTATCTATAGATTCTAGAACTGCAGTGCACAGCTCTGCTTCATCATGTAGGAGGGTAGGGAATGTACTAAACTTTTTTCACTCTCCCTAGAGTTCCCCTTTTAATGTGTGATGTCTGTCTGATGGTACCGGCACAGCTGCTTAGGTAGGCAGAGCCCAAAACCCTTTAACCCCTATACAGGGATCTGAAGTTATATCAGAGCCCAGGAAATAACTGTGTATAGATGAACAGTAGTCCACAGGCGGAATGGTCGCCAAATAAAGACAAGCCGGGAGGGCAGGAAAGGGACAAAAACAATACAATAGTGAGGTCAAAACCAAGATGGCAACTAAGTACAAAATTGAGAGAAATCAGAAGAGTCCAAAAAACAGGCAGAGGTCAAACCGATAATAAATGCAAAACAAACTAGACAGATGAACCAAAAAGTATTTAACACCTGGCTAGTGCAACCCAAAGCTATATGAAGGGCGTGGCACTTTCCAATACACTAGAGCTCAGGGATTGATGACGTACAAGGTGTGTCTACCAGTGGTAGCCCCCCGCGGATGCTGCTCCCACTCCTATAGTCCCAGCTGCCTCTGCCGGCAGCATTCTTCTCCTGAGTCCCGGCCACTGCTGTCTGCCCTCTGTAGCTCAGCACGGCAGGGCACGATTATGTAATCACTGAGTCCCACTGTGCTGAGACGTGCAGAGTGACAGAGCAGATGCTGAGGAGACCAGAGCAGCGAGAAGAGGGGCGAGTATTTACTTTTTTTTTTTTTTAATCTGTGAGTACACTGATGGGAAACTAAGTAACGGTGTCTGCCTACATGCCCACAGCTCTGCCAGTTGTCATTAAGTGTCTGTAGCTTGTGCCAAGCCTCTATTGCCATGTATGATCCTTGTTCTGGATCTTCTGTGTGGTTCTTGTATGTGCTTGTGATGGCGCTGACATCCTTGTGTGGACATTTTTTTTTTTTTTTTTTTTCTGTTTCTATAAACTAAAATGTCCACGATTTTCCTCATTTTTACAGGATATATTAAAAAAAATACTAGCGGGGGGTGGGGCGCCCTTTAGCAGTTCGCCTCAGGCAGCAGATAGGCTAGATTCACCCCTGGGATTGCTGTGGGCCAACTGCAATTTAATTTTTATGGCCCACTTTCAATATTTTCCCAAACTCGCTCTTGTATTTGTGGTCTTCACAATCTATGTCGATTTGGTCATTAAGCATGTCGTTGATACATAGTGTGGCTTTTGTCTTGCCAGGCGGAATCGCAGGAGGAATTGAAATCTGCATCACCTTCCCTACAGAATATGTCAAGACCCAGCTTCAACTGGATGAGCGGGCCAATCCTCCTCGGTTTCGGGGCGTGGGTAAGGATTTCTAAAGCTGCTTACAATGTAATCACAGAGCTTTGAGTAAATTTGTAGATATGTTCAATGTCGGAAAATTAATGACACAGTCAAAGGGTTTAGATGTGTCAAATGTTGAGATGAATACAACTTACTAATATACAATCATTATCAAGTCTCCGATATCCCACTATCCGCTGCACTTTCATGCTGGGTTTGACATGAGGGAGCCGGGGCTTGGTGCAACATTAGTACTCTATACGAAGGGGGCTTGATGACTGCTCATTGCAATAGCTAAGCCAGCCTCCTTGGTCATGCCTGATTCATAGACAAAAAAAGGTTGACTCATTTATAGAAACGAGCAGTCAACCATCCCATGTCGTACACCGCACTGGTCCCATTCTCCATTGTGTCAAACTCAAAGCAGAGGTGCAGCTGACGGGACCAGAACTGATAGAGGGACATTGGGGGAATTTTATATGAACATCAACTAGTAAGCAGTATGTAGATCTGTAAGTATATATTTTATATTACTTTTTTCTTTTTAAGCTGAACAACCCTATTTAGGATTCAGATATCACTGACCTCATACATAAAGGCAAATATGAGTATTCATACAAGAATATACGGTAGATCTTTATATATTGTTGAGAGCCAAATTTTAACAGACTGTATTACAATATTAGTACATTACATGGGATCTTCTATTTAGGCTGTAGTTTTATAAATCAGTAGAACATCCATGTTTCCCAAGGTCCATATGTCCTTAGTACAGAAATGTATGATAATATATCATCGTGTCCTCTCATGGCCGCCTCGCTGATGGATGTGCTAGGGCTGCTGGGCCATGCATCATTGCACAAACAAGTAAAACCGTCCAGCTTTGCTGTCATTCTGTCTCCCTGGATTGCAGAACTGCTTATGCGTAACCGTCCTGTCTCCTTGACGGAGCACGGCAAGTGTCCTGCTAAGAAAGGTAATCTGGTGAAGAAATCAGCAAAAATCAACACCTCAAATAAAATCCTCTATGCAAGAGCCATTAATGCCAGGATACAGTGGGGATACAAGGGCGCAATAGGGTTTTATCCTTTTTAAAACAAAAATAATCAGTGCATTCACTGCTCGCCTCATTCGGTTGTGAGACCCACAACCAGTATATTAGCCTCCTACAGCCGCTGCTAGATCCACCATTCCTCGTAGAAGGCAAGACAATGCTCCTATATGGCATCAAGCGATGATAGACGATCCGCGCTGCTGCACTTAAAAGATGAAGCCTACAAGGTCTTCAGGGTGAAGGTGTTGATTGCTTCAAGCAATCACTTGGTCCCATATAGGAGCATTAACGCCAGGATAAATGTCTGTGTTTGGCCATCAGGTCAGTGTTTGGGGCAGATGAGGGTGAGGGAATCTCCTGTAGACTTGTGTTAAGGGTGTCTCATTCAGCCAGCCAAACCCGCTCTACACTGATGAGTAGACGTACCCCGAACAGCTGCCTGTATATGGGTCACTGACTTGGCTAATATATGATAAAGAACTCCAATTTTGGGACTGCATTTTTTATTTTTTATTTTTGGGGGGAGGTGGTATCCAATGACAGGTAAATCTGACAAACAGGGATCAGATAGCCGTTATTATAGCTATCCCCTATCCAGCGGTGTCATTGGCTGCTTAGCAATGCTGCAATCCAGGAATGACATGCCCCTCTGGCCAAAATGGCATCTTTATTGTTAAAGGGTGGCTCATGGCTGTATGAATTGGTGACCATTTCATGGCTACGAGCAACTTTTGTCATAGCGAAAATTACAGGAATAGAGCAGAATATTAACAAAATGGATCTAGGCAATTATCAAAAAAGGAGATGAAGAGAACTAATCACATCAATATCTCATCATTGTACATGCTGCAACTAAACTTGATACAGATATTTGTGCACAAAATAGTACAATATATTATTATAGAAGAACTATGCCGTGCTTTGTATTTGTGCATTCAGTGGGACGGACCTGTTCAATCTCCTGCGAGGAAGCCTTTTTTGTTATTGTTCTTTTTAATACAATATAATTGGTTGGCAGTAATATGCTTTCCATGATCTAATGCCTTTAGATGCCATTGCCATAATTGGAGAATTTCTGAAACCTTTTATTTTGTTGCAAAGGTGATGCATGGTCACTTTACCATTAAGGGGTTAACTAGCTTAGAAAACACATTTCCTATTTTCTATTTGGGATCTCAGAGTTAAGTGGGGTCTTCTGGTTAGGATGTTTTGCCCTAGTAGAGATTGGTTACATAGTGTCTCCTATTCTAGAGGACTTGTCCTGTCCTAGACAGCCACCCCAATGATTAACATGGACAATGTGTAATGCTTCACTTCTCCTGTGGCGGCGCTGCTTTGAATCTGAACATGTGCTGCATTATAACTGGAGGTCGCAGCAGGGGGAACATTTTGCGATAACATTTATAGTCAAGGGACCCTTTTAACAATTAGAAAGTATATGAGAGATAAAGAATCAGATGAAATGGTATTCTCACATTTACAGTGGATACACATTTATCAAGTGTCTGATCTGGACCACGTATACATCGTCTGTGACCTCTTCTTTCCCCGCAGGTCACTGTGTCACACTCACTGTACAGGATCATGGGGTTAGAGGGTTATATCGAGGTCTCAGCTCATTGCTGTATGGATCCATTCCGAAGTCTGCAGTGAGGTAAGAGGGAATGAGAGATGGACAACGCTGCTCCATATTGTCTGTTGGGTGGATGCCTGAAGTGAGATTCAAAATGGTTGACCCACTATAGTACATATGCTATAATGACAATATGCCTAGGTTTCTGTCTGATTTTCCCCAATGATTAGGTGTTTTTTATTTTACATTTTTGGAAGGCCGTATTATGACCTCTGTCCTTATATAAAAATATATGTCTCATTTCAATTAGATCAGCCATAATTTGTATGAAGGCTCCTTTTTTAAATCCAATATTTGTTATTCATCCAAAACAAATCTTGCATCAAAAAAACCATCAACACAAGGCAGTTGGACAATTTTCAAAATAGCAGGAGGAGGCATAATCATAAGAGAAAAAAACAACCCCATATCCCAACAGGGTGCCCCCCATAGACGGCAAATACAGATTCTATCCCTACAACCAGTATAAAACAAATCTGTGTAAGAAAGTTTGCACAATGAAATCCACCATATGACTAGAGTTTGGGTATATTCCTCAGGTCTGTAGAAC